>SJYV01034337.1:1206359-1302211 GCA_006410875.1 Neotragus pygmaeus | reverse complement strand
CAAAGAGTCGGACACGACTGAGCGACTGAACTGAACTGAACTGAAGCTTTATTAGTACAGATTAAATCTTTTTTTTCCCCCAAACTTTTTATTTTGTATTGGAGTATGGCAGATTAACAATGTTGTGGAAGTTTCAGGTGAAGAGTGAAGCGCCTCAGCCATACATACACATGTATGCATTCTCCCTTCAACTCCCCTCCCATCCAGGCTGCATAACATTGCACAGAGTTCCCTGTGCTATACAGTAGGTCCTTTTTGGTTATCCATAATACAGATTAAATCTTGATCACCAAGAATCATTCTGTAATTATTCTGTTTCTTCACTAGATGGTGCTTATGAGCTAACGAGAAAAAGATTGAGTTCCTCCTTTATTCATTTAAGGGAAAACAGGGACATTTGTGAATTAAATAGAATAAAGAAATTCAAAAATTAGAAAAAAATTTAAGACCGCCCTTTATATTTGTTAGACTCTTGGAAAAAATCTCATCTTCATTTCTGGTAAAAATGTTAAGTTCTTGGGGAAAAAAAAATACCCATTAAGATCATTGCAACCACCAAATTCTGAACATTTTGTGGGCTCACTGTCCAAGTCTAGGAAGCTAAAAAAATTCTCCTACTGTCTTTAAAATACAACTTTAATCTTTGGCAGGAAGCAAAGCCACATAAATTGTTATATTATGAAAGCATCATTTGATTTCATAATGTTATTTTGTGAAATGAATTGTTGACTAGATTTTAAATGGTGTCTGATAGGTAATATTCCTTTATTTTGTTTAGAGGTATTGGAAGATAAAAGTGTAGAAGTTAAAAGGGAAGGATCTGGATTCATTCTGCTTGAGTTTAAACCCTAAATCTGCCACTTACTAGCTGTGTAATCTTGGCATTTTACCTCTCTAACTTTCCTTTCCTTCATCCTGCAAAACTAGGCTGCCACGGTTCTATTTCATAAGATTTCTATGCCTTGATATATGTAAAAATCTTAGAATAGCACCTGGGACATACTAAGCCCTCAAAAAAAAATGTTAACTTTCATGACATTTCTTATCATTTTTTTCACCTACTAATGAAGACTGATGAGTTCCCAGTCACAAAACAATCCAAGGATATACCAATTTAATTAAGTTAACACTCTTTCCTTCCTTTCACTCCAGAGTCGTAACCTATTTCTACTCTGCCTCTATCCTTGAAACTGGCACGTAACTTTTTATTTTGTATTGGAGTATAGCCAATTAGTAATGTGATGGTTTCAGGTGAAGAGCAAAGGGACTCAGCCATATCTATACATGTATCCATTCTCCCCTAAACTTCCCTCCCATCCAGGATGCCACGTAACATTGAGCAGGGTTCCCTATGCTATACAGTAGGTCCTTGTTGGTTATCTATTTTAAACATAGCAGTGTGTATATGACCATCCCAAACTTCCTAACTATCTCTTTCCCAGTTCCTCCTCCCAGGCAACCATAAATTCATTCTCTAAGCCTGTGTTTCTGAAACTGACTCATATTTTATTGAATTACTTATTTAGGGAGCAAACTGTTGCTTAAAGTTCAATAGAGGCATTTATATACTAATATGTGGTGTGCGGGATAGCTTAACTTCTGAATTTTAGGAAAAGATGGTTTTACTTCCTTATTATACTTTCCAAGACCGGATGCTTGCTGTGACTAATAGCAAACTTTCCCCAGCGGAGGCTCTGATGCTGACCTGTATCTAAAGTTTGCCACAATGGTCGGCCAGTATCATAGAAAAGACAGAAATATACACAAGGGAAAATTACTCAAAAGAAATATATATATATGTGTGTGTGTGTGTGTTCAAAGTAATGGCAGTACAGATGTGAGAAACACCATGGAAAGACGAAGATTCAAATAGATAACTGAAGAAAGGCTGCGTCCACTTTTGGGAGGAATCATGAACAAATTCAAGGGTTAGAGTTTTTGTTTACAGTTCTATTTTCAGTCTATGTGGACCCCTATGCCCCAATTCACAGTTATTAACATGGTATAATTTGTAGGATCTGTGTCCTTTGCTCTCAAATGTAGGAGATGATATATGAACTTAATATAATAGCCACAGGCATCCAAATATTTACCAAAGAGGTATTCTGTACTGGGTGTGGTGGTAAGAATTCTACTTGAAGTATCAGTATTACATTGATTTCTCACTGCAATTTCACAAAGTAGTTGTTATTATCATCTCTATTCTGGGGCTGATGAAACTGGTATTTGGAGATGTTGAATAGCTCTTCCTAGATTACACAGTCAGTGAACAGTGGTGCTAGTATTCAAACCCAATTCCGTGTGACTCCAGAGCCTCAGGATTTAGCTGAGATGTCAGTTCAGACAATGACATTGTTTGAGTGGATTCTGGAAGTATAGGAAGCGCCCTGAATGACACATTTCCTAATTGGTTGTCCCTGATGAGACATTAACTTGTCAACACTGGGCATTATCCTTCATTAGTTCCCCACATGCCTGGGCAGTTAAAGAATCAAACTGTCCTTCATCATTTGAAGATGATACCACCGCATGAGAGGCTGTGGCTGAGAAAAACCAACATCTGACAAGCAGCTCTTTCCACATCATGTATACATGCAGATTGCTTTTTGGTTTGTGGCTCAGGCTCTGTTGGCAGAGTCTCACTTCTGTATTTTGTTTTGTCAAAGTGTGGTTAGCTGAAGCTTAGTTTGAAAAACACTCCACTATCACTGATGCTGTATATTCATTAGGGGAGCCTCTTTTTTTTTTTTTTTTTTTGTCCTCAGCCATTTTTACCTTTGCCACAGCATACTTTGGATCACAGGTGGCTCAGTGATAAAGAATCTGCCTGCAGTGCAGGAGGTGCAGGAGAAATGGGTTCTTTTCCTGGGTTGGAAAGATTCCCTGGAGGAGGAAATGGCAACCCACTCCAGTATTCTTGGTGGGAAAATCCCCTGGACAGAGGAAAATATCAGGCTACAGTCCATGGGGCTGCAGAGAGTTGGACATGATTGAGAAAATGAGCATGCATGTACAGAATTCTTTAGGCCCACCAGATTTTATATGCAAGACTTGTTTAAATAGTGCCCTACGGTCCCTTTTCAAAACATGCCTGGTACACTAGATCTGAGATGTAATGATTCACTATTTCAAGGCTAGTGGGCCAAATGAACTGCCAACCTTGGTTGTTGGGTCTTGCCATTTATTGTTCTCAGGCTGGAGACGCTTGTTCTCAAGACAGGAGATGGTAGCCATGTTAGAGTTTAAAGGGAGGTTTGATTACTCTTTCTGTTTTTATAAAACTTCATTGTGGTCTGGTGCTCAACTGCTCTTCCAGGGCCCACCAGGTCTGTACTTCTTATCTTGTCACCTATGACCAGTTGTCTATGTAGACAGGCAGCTGGTGGCTGGGCTTAGGGAGTACACTTGATGACACCAGGTCCTGATGGCTTGGTCACTGTCACAGAGAACAGCTGCAGTAAACTCGTCTCCTTTGTACAGCATCATCCCTCTTCTTGCTCTTCCTTCTCCTCTTTTGGAAAACATTAATTGAATGCATACTGTAAGCCAGACACTAGGATAAGTCAGAGTTTGTCATCTTCCACATCTTTCACATTTTGGTCCAAATAAGCTTTTGTGGTGGTGGTGGGTCCTGTGCATTGTATGATATTAATATTAAGCAGCATCTCTGATCTTTACCTACTAGATGCCAGTAGCAGCCACCCCTAGTCATGACAATAAAAAATAACTCCAGACATTATTAAATGTCCCTGAAGTGAAAGTCTCTCGATCGTGTCTGATTCTTTGTGATGCTGTGGACTACAGCCCACCAGGCTCCTGTGTTCATGGGATTTTCCAGGCAAGAATAGTGGAGTGGGTAGTCATTCTTTTCTCCAGGGGACCTTCCCGACCCAGGAAATGAACCCAGATCTCCAGCACTGTGGGCAGATTCTTTATTATCTGAGCCTCCAGGGAAACCTTAGAGGGGCAAAATTATGAATTGGGAACCTCTGGTCTAAGGATATGATCTAATTTAATCATCATAAAAATCCTATGAAATAGGTAGAATTACTTATTATTTCCCATGCCCTTCCTCCAGCTTAGATTAACTTTGCTTCCACTCTTTATCTAGAGAAAGTATCTCCAGGCTCAGATCCCTTCACAAGTAGTAATAGTTTCTAGTTAAATTTAATATTACTGCCTAGTTTCCATTTACTTTTATTTCTATAATATATTTTCTTGAATTAATCAAAGGCAAATGATGTTAGTTTTCTATTTTGGGCAGTAATTGAAAGTTTAAAAGTAACAAGAAAACAAAATGAACCTGTTTCAAGAGAACATTAAATAAATCATCATATAGGTAAACAGAAATGGTGAAGTTAGGTAGGATTAGGGTCTCTCAACCTGACCAGAAAACAGAAAGTTCTAAATCCCACCTCATTTCTGCTTAAATTGAGGTAACAGGCCACCCCAAGTAGAATATGAAAATGCTTGGTGCTTCTGAAAGACTATTCCATCTGAAATAATCATTCCAATGACAGGAAGTGCAATTCAGCCCAGATAATTCTGATGAAGATACTTACAGAGGTGTGGGAAGTTTAAGAGAACAGACCTTGGATACTGAGGTGGCCCACAGAGACTAGAACAACTGGAAATTATTATCTTCCTGGAGGAGGTGGTGTTTTCAGGTCAGAGCCTGGTGAGAGTAGAGCTGGACCACAGATGATGAGATTCCCAGTGGCAGCTGTGGTCTCGAGGGATGAGGCTCCTGCCAGAGAAATGGAATCAGGCAAGGAGGGAACAAGAAAAAAACATCCCAACCATCTCTTTTCCCTCTCTTGAATTTCCTGCTGGTGCTTTAATCAGTTCAGTTCAGTCACTCAGTTGTGTCTGACTCTTTGCAACCCCATGGACTGCAGCATGCCAGGCTTCCCTGTCTATCACCAACTCCTGGAGATTGCTCAAACTCATGTCCATTGAGTCAATGATGCCATCCAACTGTCTGATCTTCTGTCATCCCCTTCTCTTCCTGTCTTCAATCTTTCCCAGCATCAGGGGCTTTTCCAGAGAGTCAGGCATCAGGTGGCCAAAGTATTGGAGTTTCAGCTTCAATATCAGTCCTTCCAATGGGTATTCAGGACTGATTTCCTTTAGGATAGACTGGTTTGATCTCCTTTCAGTCCAAGGGACTCTCAAGAGTCTTCTCCAACACCACAGTTCAAAAGCATTAATTCTTCAGTGCTCAGCTTCCTTTATAGTCGAACTCTCACATCCATACATGACTACTGGAAAAACCAGAGCTTTGACTAGATGGACCTTTGTCAGCAAAGTAATATCTCTGCTTTTTAATATGCTGCCTAGGTTGGTCATAACTTTTCTTCCAAAGAGCAAGTGTCTTTTAATTTCATGGCTGTAATCACCATCTGCAGTGATTTTGGAGTCCAAGAAAATAAAGTCTATCACTGTTTCCATTGTTTTCCCATCCATTTGCCAGGAAGTGATGGGACTGGATGCCATGATCTTAGTTTTTTGAATGTTGAGTTTTAAGGTGCTTTAATAGCAGAATCCAAATAGAAGCTTCTGGCTAGGAGAGTAAGGGTATGTGTGCCAGGCGATAGAGGCTAGCCTCTCTGGATATAGTGCCAAGGACAGAAGGGCAGAAAATGGATCTGGAGTGAAGAAAGGGAGCAGAGAAAAACCATATAAATTTCATGTTCATGAGGTCATCTTCTGGCACAGCTTCTGGTACAGGAAAAGAATAGGCCAGTCAGCTTGACCCATACGTTTTTTTTTTTCTTCCTTCATTAAATATTAATGAATCAGCATGTTGGTTTTATAAAGCAAGATTTGGTACACTTTGTCAGAATAAATTTCACTGAGTCTGATAAACTCTGGAATACTGTTGGGAGAGTGTTCTGGACAAACAAAAAGATCCTGGACTTGGTTAACTGTCACCAAGTGAATTAACACAGTGCCACCTTCTCTTAGCTAGATAGTGTGAGTGATCAATGGGCTTCAATTGAACAGAAAAAAATAAGCTTCAGCCACCTCAGAGTTGAATGGGCTGTATTCTTTTCATTAAAAAATTAAATTATTATCTCAATTTGAGTACTCTTTGTTACCCAGCAGTCACCCTGACTGCACTTTTCACCCATCAACTGCTTGCTTAAGAACTAGACTGTACCTCTTACTGCCAACCCACCACAGTGGTTAAATCCAGAGTCTTTAGCATGTCATGTCAAGTTCTTTGAAATTTGGCTCTTGATTTCCTCTTTAGTTTTTGCATGGTGTATCTTTTTTCACCATTTTACTTTCAACTTTTCTATGCCTTTCAGTTTTCAATATGTTACTTGTAAACAGTTAGTTCACTTCAGTTCAGTCGCTCAGTCATGTCTGATTCTTTGTGACCCCATGGACTGCAGCACAACAGGCCTCCCTGTCCATCACCAACTCCCGGACCTTACTCAAACTCATGTCCATTGAGTCCATGATGCCTTCAAACCATCTCATTCTCTGTCATCCCCTTCTCTTCCTGCCTTCAATCTTTCCCAGCATTGGAGTCTTTTCCAAGGAGTCAGTTTTTTGCATCAGGTGGCCACAGTATTGAAGTTTCAGCTTCAGCATCAGTCCTTCCAATGAATATTCAGGACTGATTTCCTTTAGGATGGACTGGTTGGATATCCTTGCAGTCCAAGAGACCCTCAAGATTCTTCTCCAACACTACAGTTCAAAATCATCAATTCTTTGCTGCTCAGATTTTTTTATGGTCCAACTCTCACATCCATACGTGACAACTGAAAAATGTATAGCTTTGACTAGATGGACCTTTGTTGGCAAGATAATGCCTCTGCTATTTAATATGCTGCCTAGGTTGGTCATAACTTTTCTTCCAAGGAGCAAGCGTCTTTTAATTTCATGGTTGCAGTCACCATCTGCAGTGATTTTGGAGCCCCCCAAAATAAAGCTTGTCACTGTTTGTACTTTCTCCCCATCTATTTGCTATGAAGTGATGGGACCAGAGATAGGAGCGCCACTCGGCTGCTGTGTGGCGCTGGAGTGGTGGAGAGGAGATACCCCACGTCCAAGGTCAGGAGCAGAGGCTGTGCTTTGCTGGACTGACCATAAGGAGATACCCCAAGTCCAAGGTTAGAGAAACCCCAGTAAGATGGTAGGCACTGGAGTGGCTGTGAGGAGATACCCCACATCCAAGGGCAAAGGAGAAGCTCCAGCAAGATGGTTCAGTTCAGTTCAGTCACTCAGTGGTGTCCAACTCTGTGACCCCATGAATCGCAGCACACCAGGCCTCCCTGTCCATCATCAACTCCTGGAGTTCACCCAAACTCACGTGCATTGAGTTGGTGATGCTGTCCAGCCATCTCATCCTCTGTTGTCCCCTTCTCCTGTCCCCAATCCCTCCCAGCATCAGGGTCTTTTCCAATGAGTCAGCTCTTCGCATGAGGTGGCCAAAGTACTGAAGTTTTAGCCTCAGCATCAGTCCTTCCAATGAACACCCAGGACTGGTCTCCAACATGGTAGGAGGGGCAAATTCGTGTTTAGAATCAAATCTCCCTAAGAGGGCTCAAGCAAACCTTGTGCACACCAGGGCCCAGGGACCCCAGAGAGACTGAGACAGAATGGTGCTTGTGTTTGAGCGTCTCCTGTGGGGAGGTATGGGTCAGCAGAGAACTGCCGCAGGGGCAGGGGCTCTGGTGCAGCAGCCTTGGGGTGTGGCATAAGCCTTCTTGGAAGAGGTCACCATTAACCCCATACAGAGCTGCCAGAACTTACACAGGACTGGGAAATAGACTCTTGGAGGGCACAAACAGAGCCTTGTGCATGAGGACCCAGGAGAAGGGAGCAGTGACCTCCTCAAGAGACTGACCCAGACTTGCCAGTGAGTGTCCAGGAGTTTCCGAAGGAGACGTGGGTTGGTGGTGGCCTGCTGCAGGGTTTGGGGCGCTGAGTGTAACAGTACTTGCAAGGGATCTTTCGATGGAGGTCACCATTATCTTCATTACCTCCACCATAGTTTGGCCCCAGGTAATAGCAGGGAGGGAACACAGCTCCACCCACCAACAGAAATTTGGATTAAAGATTTACTGAGCACATCCTGCTCATCAGAACAAGACCCAGTTTCACTCTCGGTCAGTCTCTCCCATCAAGAAGCTCCCATAAACCTATTATCATTTTCCTTCAGAGGAAAGACAGACTGAAAACCACAATCACAGAAAACTAACCAATCTAATCACATGGGCCACAGCCTCGTCTAACTCAATGAAACTATGAGCCATGGTGTGTAGGGCCACCCAAGACAGACGGGTCATGGTGGAGAGTTCTGACAAAATGTGGTCCACTGGAGAAGGGAATGGCAAACCACTTCAGTATTCTTGCCTTGAGAACCCCATGAACAGTATGAAAAGGCAAAAAGATAGGATACTGAAAAATAAACTTCCCAGTCAGTAGCTGCCAAATGTGCTACTGGAGATCAGTGGAGAAATAAATTCAGAGAGAATGAAGAGATGTGAAGTGAAGTCGCTCAGTCGTGTCTGACTCTTTGCGACCCCATGGACTGTAGCCTACCAGGCTCCTCTGTCCATGGGATTTTCCAGGCAATAGTACTGTAGTGGATTGCCATTTCCTTCTCCAGCAGATCTTCCTGACCAAGGGATTGAACCTGGATCTCTCGCATCGTAGACAGATACTTTACCATCTGAGCCACCAGGGAAGTCCTATGAAGAGATGGAGCCAAAGCAAAAGCAACACCCAGGTGTGGATGTGACTGGTGCTGGAAGCAGGTCTGATGCTGTAAAGAGCAATAACGCATAGGAACCTGGAATGTTAGATCCATGAATCAAGGCAAATTGGAACTGGTTAAAGTGGAGATGGCAAGAGCGAACATTGACATTTTAGGAATCAGTGAACTAAAATGGACTGGAATGGATGAATTTAACTCAGATTGACCATTTTATCTACTACTGACAGAGAAAGCAATGGCACCCCACTCCAGTACTCTTGCCTGGGAAATCCTATGAATGGAGGATCCTGGTAGGCTGCAGTCCATGGGGTTGCTAAGAGTTGGATACGACTGAGCGACTTCACTTTCACTTTTCACTTTCGTGCATTGGAGAAGGAAATGGCAACCCAATCCAGTGTTCTTGCCTGGAGAATCCCAGGGACAGGGGAGCCTGGTGGGCTGCCATCTATGGAGTCGCACAGAGTTGGACACGACTGAAGTGACTTGGCAGCAGCAGCAGTGGGCAAGAATCCCTTAGAAGAAATGGAGTAGCCATCATAGTCAACAAGAGTCCAATATGCAGTACTTGGATGCAATCTCAAAAATAATAGAATGGTCTCTGTTCATTTCCAAGGCAAACCATTTAATATCATGGTAATCCAAGTCTATGCTCCAACCAGTAATGCTGAAGAAGTTGAAGCTGAAAGATTCTATGAAGACCTACCTACAGGGACCTTTTAGAACTAACATCCCCAAAAGATGTCCTTTTCATTATAGGGGACTGGAATGCAAAAGTATGAAGTCAAGAAACACCTGGAGTAACAGGCAAATTTGGCCTTGGAGTACAGAATGAAGCAGGGCAAAGGCTAATAGAGTTTTGCCAAGAGAACGCACTGGTCATAGCAAACACCCTCTTCCAATAACACAAGGGAAGACTCTACACATGGACCTCACCAGACGGTCAACACTGAAGTCAGATTGATTGTATTCTTTGCAGTCAAAGATGGAGAAGCTCTATACAGTCAGCAAAAACAAGACCGGGAGATGATTGTGGCCCAGATCATGAACTCCTTATTGCCAAGTTCAGACATAAATTGAATAAAGTAGGGAAAACCACTAGAACATTCAAGTATGACCCAAATCACATCCCTTACGATTATACAGTATAAGTGAGAAGTAAATTTAAGGGACTAGATCTGATAGACACTGTACTTGATGAACTATGGACAGAGGTTAGTGACATTGTACAGGAGACAGGGATCAAGACCATCCCCAAGAAAAAGAAATGCAAAAAAGCAAAGTGGTTGTTTGAGGGGGCCTTACAAATAGCTGTGAATAGAAGAGAAGTGAAAATGAAAGGAGAAAGGAAAGATATACCCATTTGAATGCAGAGTTCCAAAGAACAGCAAGGTGAGATAAGAAAGCCTTCTTCTGTGATCAGTGTAAAGAAACAGAGGAAAACAATAGTGTGGGGAAGACTAGAGATCTCTTCAAGAAAAGTAGAGATACCAAGGGAACATTTCATGCAAAGATGGGCTTGATAAAGGACAGAAATTGTATGGACCTAACAGAAGCAGAAGATATTAAGAAGAGGTGGCAAGAATATACAGAAGAAATGTACAAAAAGATCTTCATGACTCAGATAACCACAATGGTGGTTATCTCGGTCACTCACCTAGAGCCAGACATCCTGGAATGTGAAGTCAAATGGGCCTTAGGAAGCATCACTACAAACAAAACTAATGGAGGTGATGGATATACAGTTGAGCTATTTCAAATCCTAAAAGATGATGCTGTGAAAGTGCTACACTCAATGTGTTAGCAAATTTGGAAAACTCAGCAGTGACCACAGGACTGGAAAAAGTCAGTTTTCATTCCAATGCCTAAGAAAGGCAATGCCAAAGAATGCTCAGTCTATCACACAGTTGCACTCATCTCACATGCTAGCAAAGTAATGCTCAAAATTCTCCAAGTCAAGATTCAACAGTACATGAATTGTGAACTTCCAGGTGTTCAGGCTGGTTTTAGAAAAGGCAGAGGAACCAGAGATCAAATTGCTGACATCCACTGGATCATCAAAAAGCAAGAGAGTTCCAGAAAAACATCTATTTCTGCTTTATTGACTATGCCAAAGCCTTTGACTGTGTGGATCACAACAAACTGTGGAAAATTCTAAAAGAGATAGGAATACCAGACCAACTGATCTGCCTCTTGAGAACTCTGTATGCAGGTCAAAGCAACAGTTAGAACTGGACATGGAACAACAGACTGGTTCCAAATAGCAAAAGGAGTACGTCAAGGCTGTATATTGTCACCCTGCTTATTTAACTTATATGCAGAATGCACCATGAGAAACACTGGGCTGGATGAAGCACAAGCTTGAATCAAGATTGCTGGGAGAAATATCAATCACCTCAGATATGCAGATGACACCACCTTTATAGCAGAAAGTGAAGAGGAACTAAAGAGCCTCTTGATGAAAGTGAAAGAGGAGAGATAAAAAGTTGGCTTCAAGTTCAACATTCAGGAAAATAAGATCATGACATCTGGCCCAATTACTTTATGGCAAATAGATGGGGAAACAGTGGCTGACTTTTTTTTTTTTTTGGCTTAAAAATCACTGCAGATGGTGACTGCAGCCATGAAATTAAAAGACATTTACTTTGGAAGGAAAGTTATGACCAACCTAGACGGCATTTTAAAAAGCAGAGACATTCTTTTGCCAACAAAAGTCCATCTAATCAAGGCTATGATTTTTTCCAGTAGTCATATATGGATGTGAGAGTTGGACTTTAAAGAAAGCTGAGCGCTGAAGAATTGATGCTTTTGAACTGTGGTGTTGAAGACTCTTGAGTGTCCCTTGGACTGCAAAGAGATCCAACCAGTCCATCCTAAAGGAGATCAGTCCTGAGTGTTCATTGGAAGAACCAATGTTGAAGCTGAAACTCCAATAGTTTTGTCACCTGATCGAAGAACTGACTCATTTGAAAGACCCTGATGCTGGGAAAGATTGAAAGCAAGAAGAGAAGGGGTCAACAGAGGATGAGATGGTTGGATGACATCACTGACTCAGTGGACATGAGTTTGAGTATGGTTCAGGAGTTGGTGATGGACAGGGAGGCCTGGCATGCTGCAGTCCAATGGGGTCACAAAAGTTTGACACGGCTGAGCGACTGAACTGAACTGAACTGATGGGACCAGATGCCACAATCTTAATTTTCTTAGTTTGTAGCTGATTTAATTGTTAAAAATCCAGCCATTTACATATACACAATCACATACTTATTGATATTTATTTCCCTTTGTCTATATATTGAAAACTATGAGGCCACACCAGTATTCCATCCACATTCTAGTGGAATTCTATTTTTTCTCTCTTTCCATATTTGTAACTCAACAGTGAGAAACTTGCTTGTTTAACCTAAATGTATTTACTAATCTGACCAATCCTCAGTAGGTATCCAGATTCTTCATGTTGCTGGTGCACCTTCCAGGGGAAGCTGTTGTTACCATATTGGTGCCCTAAGAGGTCATGTGTGCCTGCTTCTCTCATGTGGATGCTCTCCTTGCCCTGCTTGGGCTTTAACTTCCACAACTAGCTGCCTGCCTGTGTGGACCCTTTTATGTTCAGATTCTTGTTTCCCCCTGCTGGGCTGCCCCCGGGTGTGGACCTCCTCCCCACCTTGCTTAGGTCTTGACCTCTGCCTTTGGTCACTCACCTGCATGGACAAACTGTGGCGTCTAGGTGGTGGTGGAAGTAGAACAGATATCCTTCTTGCCTCAGGGGCTCTGATCTCCCTGGCCACATTTTCTTGTGAAGGTCTTCCTCTTCCTGCTTGGGCTGTCAAACCTAATGGCTTATCCCTGGCCATTCCCTCCACACCCTTGTGGACTCCTTCCTTCTGTTGCATAGGACCACCTCTCTGTTGGACACTCCACATCAGACCACCCTCTTGCATGGATGTCCTTCTTACCCTGTTTGAGGTCACACTGCTCTCCCACACGGACCCTCTCTTTACTCTGCTTGGCCTGTGATTCCCTGTTCTGAGCAACCCCTGTCTAAGGAGACCCTCCTGACTTCAGTCCTCCTCGCAGCAAAGCTCTTACTTCCTACTGCAGGAAACCCTCCTGTGTGGACACTACTTACTCCACTCAGGTTATGACATTATTCTGAGCCACCACAGCTCCCTCAACTGGAGGGAGCTTACCTTGCTTTGCTTTTCCTAATGGCCTTAAGACTCAATTTCTGGGGGATGGGAAGATAAAGAAGGAAAGAAAAGGGAAATAGGAAGAGCTGACTTGTATTTTTAAGATGATCACTCTGATTTTCTTCAGCAGACTGAAGAGGGGCAGGGACAGAAGCAGGGGTCCCAGCTGGGAGGCTAATTGTCTCTCTGGTGATTTCAGCTGGTATGTTAACAGGGGCAGTGAGCAGTGGCCAGATTCTATACTTATTCTTAAGATAGTGCCAACAAGATTTGCTGATAGAGTGGAAAGAGTTAATGATTACTGTAAAGCTTTTGGCCTGAACAAGAAGAAAGATGGTGTTGCCATTTATTGGAATGTGAAAAATTTGGAGAGGAGTAACTTTTGGGGTTGGAAATAAAAAGTTCTGTTTTGGATGCCTTTAATCATTGGGGGCAGGAGGAAAAGGGGACGACAGGATGGGATGGCTGGATGGCATCACCGACTCGATGGACGTGAGTTTGAGTGAACTCCGGGAGTTGGTGATGGACAGGGAGGCCTGGCGTGCTGTGATTCATGGGGTTGCAAAGAGTCGGACACGACTGAGCAACTGTACTGAACTGAATCGTCTGGGTGGAAATGCTGTAAATAAGAGACAGGAGTTTTGGGAGAAATTGAGATTGTGGATCATAGTGTGTAGATGGAATTTATAGACCTGAGATCATCTACAAGTGAGTATAGAGAACTGAAGAGGTCTTGGTACTCTAACATTTAAAGTTTTTGAAGATGAGAAAAAATCAGCAAAAGGAACTGAGTAAGAGAAGTTGTCCAAGTAGCAAAAGATCCAAGAGGAAGTGATGTCTCAAGCCAAGAGAGAGAAGTGTTTCAAAAGAATAAAATAATACTGCTGATCGAGCAGAGAGGAAAACTGGTGATGCAGAGGCGAGGAGAAGCCATTGCAGAAGCCATGACTTGATTGAGTAAGAGCAGACGAGAGCCACGGGAACGTGGGCGAGCTGTTCCTTGCTAGGAACCTGGGCTTCCCTGGTGGCTCAGCTGGTAAAGAATCCACCTGCAATGCTGGAGATTCGATCCCTGGTTGGGAAGATCCACTGGAAAAGGGAACAGCTACCCACTCCAGCATTCTGGCCTGGAGAATTCCATGGACTGTATGGTCTATGGGGTCACAAAGAATTGGACATGACTGAGCAACTTTCGCTTTCACTTCTTCCACAGGTGAGAACCATGGAAACACGGGCGAGGTGGTGCTTGCTAGGAGCATGGACAGTTCACCATGTCTCACTGCCAGTGAAGCAGGGTATACAGTGTATTAGGAGTGGCAGGGGAACACGTGGAAGTTATTCTTCTGATGGTTTTGCCTGGGGTAGGAGGCAGAAGAGGCAGAAATATGAAATAATAATGTGAATAACAATGTGAAATAATGTGAATATGAATAATATGAAAAAATAATGTGAAATAGATTTCTGGGCAATAGGACAGTGAATGGACCAGGGAAGTGAGAATTGCCAGAATGAATCAAGAGCCCTTTTAACATAACTGGAGTGCATGTGTACTCAGTCATGTCTGACTCTTTGTAACACCATGGACTGTAGCCCACCAGGCTCCTCTGTCCATAGAATTTTCCAGGCAAGCATGCTGGAGTAGGTTGCCATTTCCTCCGCCAGGGGTTTTTCCTGACCCAGGGATCGAACCCACACCTTCTGCATCTCCTAATAGTTAGAAATAAGTGTAGAGTGACATCCATTGTGTGGTGGTTTGCTTTTCTCTAGGCACGTTGCAGGAGATCTGGGTTCAATCCTTGGGTCAGGAAGATCCCCTGGAGAAGAGAATGGCAACCCACTCTAGTATTCTTGCTGGAGAATTCCATGAACAGAGGAGCCTGGCAGACTACAGTCCATGGGGTAGCAAAGAGTCAGACATGACTTAGCGACTAAGAGCCACATTGAGTTTCTCAGGCTATGTGCAGAGTTGGCAGAGAATTGAATTTTAGTACAACTAGGAATTTATGAACAGGGCAAGGGAGTTTACTTTGAAGTACCTAAAAATACTAGATTACTTTAGTTTTTTGTTTTGCTCATGTAAAGTTCTCAGGGGTTTTGTGTTAAATTAATAAATGAAAGAGTTTTTAAAAATTACTATTTTAATCTGTTGGTTAATGGGCTATACGAAATTCTTCAGCTGGTTAAACAAAACAAGCAAAATCTAACAACTTTACTAAGATTTTACAGTTTTGTTTGATATCAATTGGGTTATTCATTGATCAAAGATTGATTATATATGTGCCAGGGTCTAGTTTAAAGCACTGGGGACACACAGATGAATGACACATAATCTTTATTGACTTGGAGCTTATATTTTTTATTTGATAAATAATATTAAGAGATTATGCTGTAATTACAAGACAGAATCTTAAATAATAATAGATGATAGGAACAAAAGGAAGGGTTCTAGAATCTGATATACTGAGCTCTTATTCTGATTCTTCCATGGACTTGCTGTGTGAATTTCAGAAACTAACTTTTCTAAGCTTAAGTTTCTATGTTTTACAATGGAGATAATAATAGTACCTTCTTCGCTGGATTGTTACTAGGATTATGCTATCCAATACATTTCAGACACATGATGAGTGGTCAATAGATATTAGCTACTAACACAAACATATACGACGTGTTTTGCAAATGCCAAAGAATGAGCAGCTGACTGAGGCATGTTTGTTTGCACTAATACTTTGTTCTATAAATGGTGTTTGCAAAGCAATAGATAAGAGTTCAGTTCAGTTCAGTTCAGTTGCTCAGTCGTGTCCAACTCTTTGCGACCCCATGAATCGCAGCACACCAGGCCTCCCTGTCCATCACCAACTCCCGGAGTTCACTCAAACTCGTGTCCATCGAGTCGGTGATGCCATCCAGCCATCTCATATTCTGTCGTCCTCTTCTGCTCCTGCCCCTAATCCCTCCCAGCATCAGAGTCAACTCTTCACATGAGGTGGCCAAAGTATTGGAGTTTCAGCTTTAGCATCATTCCCTCCAAAGAACACCCAGGACTGATCTCCTTTAGAATGGACTGGTTAGATCTCCTTTCAGGTAAGAGTTAGTCTACCTAAATTATCATACACTAGAAACGACCTTCCTAATAAATTTGTGAAGTTAGACTATAAGAAATGGATAATCAAGTACAGCCAATTCTCCATGTCTCCAAAAATATTTTGGAAAATATTTTTTCTAAAAATATTTGGAATCAAACTCCAGAAAGTTCCAAAAAGCAAAACTTGAATTTGCCTTATGCTGGAAACTATTTACATAGTATTTACATTATATTAGGTACTATAAGCAATCTATGTATGCTTTAAAGTATATGGGAGGATGTGCAAAGGTTATATGCCAATACTGTACCACTTTATATAAGGTGCTGGAGCATCCTTGGATTTTTGGCATCCACGAGGGTCCTGACCCAATACTCCTTTGACCCTGAAGAAAGATTATATTGACAGGATAATAAAAAAGGTAAAAGCATTAGAAGTGAGATAATGGATAAGCACACAAAGTGGGCATAGCCATGGGAACTGCACATCAGACTGGGCAGGAATCAATAAGAAGCAATTAAGGTGCTGTGGTAAATGGACTAATGGAAATTTCAGGCATGGTGGGAGGAAACCGAAGTCACCACTGACCAGCAGTTTGCTTCACCCAAGGCATTTCAGTTGTAATTTTGGCTTCTGTAAGTAGAGTTAGATATCTGTTCCTACCACATCAGAGGAGACTTGTATTCAACACTGATAAGTGATCCATAAAGTGTTCATGTTTTATTATGCATTGGAAATAGTCTTTAAGATGGTTTGTTGAATTCCTTTTTTCTGGTTTTGCAGCAAAATCGTTTTAGAATCTCCCATCTTAAATGACTAGAAAATTTCATCAATTTAGCTTATGTAACTGTAATAACTACTATTTATTTAGTTCTCATGGGCCTCCCTGGTGGTTTAGCTAGTAAAGAACCCACCTACCAATGTAAGAGCTGCAAGAGACACAAGTTCAGTCCCTGGGTTGGGAAGATCCCCTGGAGAAAGAAATGGCAACCCACTCTAGTGTTCTTGTCTGGAAAATTCCATAGACAAAGGAGCCTGGCGAGCTACAGTCTATGGGGTCGCAAAGAGTCGGACATAATTGAGTACATGCATGTGCATACACACATGTGTTCTACTAAATACTTGTGTGTGTATGTGTGTAAGATCTTCTTTAAACCTTAGGCCTTGTTAAACAAGTATTTTCATATCCACTTGACAAACCAAATGAGGCTTAGAGATGTTGAACAGCCTGCACATGAAATAACACTTGGGTAAAAAGACACTTACTCCTTGGAAGAAAAGTTATGACCAACCTAGATAGCATATTCAAAAGCAGAGACATTACTTTGCCAACAAAGTTCCATCTAGTCAAGGCTATGGTTGTGATGAGTTCGACTGTGAAGAAAGCTGAGCGCTGAAGAATTGATGCTTTTGAACTGTGGTGTTGGAGAAGACTCCTGAGAGTCCCTTGGACTGCAAGGAGATCCAACCAGTCCATTCTGAAGGAGATCAGCCCTGGGTGTTCTTTGGAAGGAATGATGCTAAAGCTGAAACTCCAGTACTTTGGCCACCTGATGCGAAGAGTTGACTCAATGAAAAAGACTCTGATGTGGGAGGGATTAGGGGCAGGAGGAGAAGGGGATGACAGAGGATGAAATGGCTGGATGGTATCACCGACTCGATGGACATGAGTTTGAGTGAACTCTGGGAGTTGGTGATGGACCGGGAGGCCTGGTGTGCTACAACTCATGGGGTAGCAAATAATCGGACACGACTGAGCAACTGAACTGAACTGAACTGAAGTAATGGGAAAGTAGGATTTGAACACAGCCTTGACTGACTTTAAAATCTTTGTGCTTCCTGTGACTCAGAAGTAATTTTTTTAGAAGTTAAATTTTATCATTTAAAATGGCATAACTGGGATCCTTTCTGAGGGTCCAGTAGTTAAGACCCTGTGCTTCCACTGCAGGGGGCACAGGTTCGATTCCTGGTCAGGGAATCAAGATCCTACATGCTGTGAGGTGTGGCAATAAACAAACAAACAAACATATAAATAAATGAACAAAAGTCTACTGGCTTTAAGTAATAAAGTGGCATAACTGTTCTTCCAGCTGATCTCTGTGTCACAATTTCCTTTTTTTCAATAGCAACAAATATTTCATAAAGGCATAAGATGGTGTTTGGGATGATTTTATAGTGTTGTTGTTTGCATGTCTAGCCCACTAGCCCTGAAGCTTCAGAGAGTTGTAAAGTTGTCACATACCCTGTGTATTTCATTTCTAATGAGCTCCTTCTGTGTTGTGGTCCGTAGAGAAACAAGTGGTGCCAGAAAGGGGCACATTTATGAATTTTGGGGATGTGTCATTTTTCACTGAGCTTTGATATCTAAATATTGTCACTGTTGTGCAAAGTCCACATCAGGGGTGCTGATAAAGACACTTCTCATCCAGCATAAGTAAGTCCAGTAGTACCCTAAATCAAGCTGACTCTCAATCAAATGCTTTTACGATGTGGAACCAGCTGACACACACTGTCTATTATTTTTTTGGGCTATGTTCAATCCCTTATTTCCTGTCCTGGAGTCATGTAGAATTGGGATATGCAATGAGTAAGGAGGGTGGAAGATAAACAAAATATGGTGTGCATATTGTCAAGTACATGAGGTCTGTGCTCCATAGCTGTATCAGGGAACATCAGTTAGGTTCTGGGTAGAGCTGTCAGTGGTTGACAGGGTCATACCTGAACTTTCCAAGAGCTTTAAAAATCTATTATGGAATTTTTCAAAGTCCTTAAAAACAAAGATAATTAGTAGACTGAACTCCAATAGATCTATCACCTAGGTTCATCAGTTGTCAGCAATTTACCAGTTTTATCTTTGTCCCTATGGCATGACTTGTTTTCTTTCTTTCTTTCTTTTTTTTAATCATCAACAGGAAGTAGATCCCAGACTTTATATTATTTTATCTATAAATACTTCAGTAGGTATTGCTTAAAGATAAGGGCTTAAAAATATAATAACAATACTGTTGTTATACCTAATAAAAAGTAACACCAATTCCTTTGTGTAATCTAAAGGTAAAGGCCATTTAAAAATTTCCCAAATTTTTTCAGAAGTGGCTTTTCCAGTTGGCTTATGAAGCAAGATTTAAATAAAGCCTACATTTATATTTAGTTGAAATAGTCATTAAAACTTCTTCTGTCTGTAATAGGTTCTCTGTCCCTCCATCCCCTTTTTCCTTAACGTCTTTAATTTGTTAACGAAACCATCATTGGTGCTGTGGTATGTCTCTCACTCTGGTCTTGACTGATTGCATGTTTGTGGTATCAGTTTGTGCCTTTATCTCACATACTGCCTGTAAATTGGTTGTTACATTTAGAGGCAATTATACTCCATTAAAAATTTTTTTGAGAGTACTTCAAAGGAGGTGCTGTACCCTATATCAGGAGGCATATAAAGTAAGTTGTCTCACACGTAATGGTGTTAAACCTGGTTAGTATGTCTAGGTATTTTCAGCCGGATTCCTATTTGAAAGGTTTCCAACAACCTCACAGTTCTAGCAGCAATTAACAATGATTTCACAGCTCTGTTATTCCTTCCACATTAGGGTTGAAATTCCTTCCCTCATCAATAATTTGGTTGCCTTCAAGAAGAGTTTGTGTAGAACAGACAGGGAAATAATTATTTCCCTTTATTATCAGTTTATTATTTCAAAATAACAAATTGATATCCTAGGTCAATGGTGACCAAGGAGGTGGTTGTTGTTAGGTTTATTTTTCCAGTATTGATAAATTAATAGATTTTATAAAGCTGATGTATTACTTTCTTTGATGCTAAAGTTTCCTTGGCTCTGTAACAGCCCTCTTTAGCCAGTGGGCTCATTCAAGTCAGTTTCTCTATCCTCATGGCATGGCTGTGGTGGTCTCTGAGAGCTTTGTTGATTTCTGTATAACAAGTTCTCAGGCTCATTTTACATTGAGTTGGCCAAAAAATTTGTTTGGATTTTTCCATAAGATGGTATGAAAAACCCGAATGAATTTTTGGGCCAACCCAATATATTACCTGCCCAGCTAGAAAGTGGTGTTTAGAGATATGGTTGTTAGGTGTGGTTATTCCTACTGAGCTGTCATCATTCCTAGACTCTTTCTATAGTCAGAGCTACCTATTAAATATATATATTTTTTAGAAATAGAAAAGTAAATCATGAGTTCATCATTTTGATTTTATACTACTTTCCTTTTACATTTTGAATCTTGATTTCTAATGACATTATTTATTTTCTTTATCCAAATAGATACAATATTGGAGTTACACACAATTTCAGAATAACAGTGATATTATCACTACTAACAATAAGACATTTAAATGTAACTTAAGATTTTCTTGGGGTTCTTTGTGACTTAGATAATAATTCATTATTGACATACACATGCTATGCTTTAAAATATTTGAAATAACTCTTCTCTATGTGATTATGCCATCAACTTTATATCGTCACACTTATTTATTTTGAAATGTGAGAATTACTTAAATTTTTTTTATATGTACAAATCAAAACTGTGAAACAAGGAATGTTTAGCTGTCTGGCTTTCATGCCTATTCCTTTGCCCCATTTCCTCCCTTCACCTATAGGTAAACATATTTTTAGTCTAGTTTGTTCTTTGTAGTTTCTTTTCAAAAATTTAATAAATATAAATGCACACTTGTATCCCCTTCTTTTATAATGATTAACAATGATTAATAATGGGTGAAAAGTGGCATACTCTACACACTTTTTTGTAACTTGTATTTTCCATTTAAAGCATTTTGGGATTTCCCTTGTATCTTTGTGAAGAAATGATGTTGATGAACTTTTAGATTTTATCCAGTCTTATGAGTGGTAAATAGTATATTATAGTGTTGATTTATATTTCTCTTATGATGGGTGAGGTTGAGCAGATATTCATATGTTTAAGGGTCATTTGCATTCATTTCATTTTCTATAAAGCATTGTTTCTCAGCTGGAGGTGACTTTGCCCCCCAGGGGACATTTGGACTATCCGGAGACATTTTTGGTTGTCACAAGTGGAGGGTTGTGCTGCTGGCATCTCATGGATAGATGCCAGAGGCGCTGCTAAAATCTCATGATCTATGAGGTAGCACTCTCACAGTGAAATATTATCTGACTGAAGATGTTTAATAGTACGACATTTGAAAACCCTCCTGGAAGCATATCTATTGATCATCTCTCATACAGAGTTATATGTCTTATTTTTTTTTATGGCTAGAACTTCTTTGTAGGGTTTGTTATCACTGTTCACAAAGGTTGATACTTCCACCCATATAATCCAGCATCTCCACGACACTTGCTTTGGCCAATAAAACAAGAACTGAAGTACTTTCTCTGCAGATGCTTAAAGAACCAGCCCATGGTCAGGCATACCCTTTTCCCTCTGTTTCTGCTTCTGTGGAAGCGTGTTGGAGATGAAGCCTCCATTACTTAGGGTCCCTGAAGCAATATGACTATAGAGCTCTCTGTTGACTAATAAAGGACACATAGTGTAAGCAGGAAATAATATTGTTTTATGCCATTGAAATGTTTCAGCTTGTTCATTACTACAGCAAAATCTAAGTTAATTTGATGGCTGTAATACACAAGAGAAAACTCTACACATGGACATCACCAGATGGTGAACACCGAAATCAGATTGATTATATTCTTTGCAGCCAAAGATGGAGAAGCTCTATACAGTCAGCAAAAAACAAGACCAGGAGCTGACTGTGGCTCAGATCATGAACTCTTTATTACCAAATTCAGACTCAAACTGAAGAAAGTAGGGAAAACCGCTAGACCATTCAGGTATNCATGTATTGATGTGAGAGTTGGACTGTGAAGAAGGCTGAGCGCTGAAGAATTGATGCTTTTGAAGTGTGGTGTTGGAGAAGACTCTTTGAGAGTCCCTTAGACTGCAAGGAGATCCAACCAGTCCATTCTGAAGGAGATCAGCCCTGGGATTTCTTTGGAAGGAATGATGCTAAAGCTGAAACTCCAGTATGTTGGCCACCTCATGCGAAGAGTTGACTCATTGGAAAAGACTCTGATGTGGGAGGGATTGGGGGCTTGAGGAGAAGGGGACGACAGAGGATGAGATGGCTGGATGGCATCACTGACTCGATGGACTTGAGTCTGAATGAACTCCGGGAGTTTGTGATGGACAGGGAGGCCTGGCGTGCTGCAATTCATGGGGTCGCAAAGAGTCAGACATGACTGAGCGACTGAACTGAATCTTTTTCTCTAAAAGATGTTCATCTCTTGTCAGAGATACAAATTTCAAACAATATTCCCAGTTTGTCATTTGTGTTTTTACCTTGCTTATGAACTTTTTTGTCTTCAGTTCAGTTCAGTTCAGTTTTTTGTCTTATGAAATTATTATTATTAAATTTGCAAAATGTAGTCAAATTTATCAGCATTTGCCCTTACTGCTTCTGAGTTTTGAGTCCTGGTTAGGAAAGATTTTCTTACTCAGGTCATTCAGAAATCTGGTGATGCTTGTGTCTAGTAATTTTGTGTTCTTTTTTTACATTTAGATCACTAATTCAGTTGGTATGAAAGCTGAATATGTTCTTTTTCTCCTTGCTTCCCACCATATGACTCTCTGCTGCTGCTACTGCTGCTAAGTCACTTCAGTTGTGTCCGACTCTGTGAGACCCCAGAGATGGCAGCCCACCAGGCTCCCCTGTCCCTGGGATTCTCCAGGCAAGAACACTGGAGTGGGTTGCCATTTCCTTCTCCAATGCATGAAAGTGAAAAGTGAAAGTGAAGTTGCTCAGTCGTGTCCAATTCCTAGCGACCCCATGGACTGCAGTCTACCAGGCTCTTCTGTCCATGACATTTTCCAGGCAAGAGTACAGGAGTGGGATGTCATTGCCTTCTCCATATGACTCTTTAATTGTCTCCAAACCATTTATTAAGAACTCATTTCCTCCAATTGTTTGTGTTGCTGTGTTTATCACATATTAAGTTTCTACATGTACTTTGGTTTATTTCTAGATTTTCTGTTTCATTGGTTTGTCTATTAAAGAGTTAATATCATACAATTTTAATTATAGGGGCTTTAAAATATATTAAATGTCTGTAAGACCACTGCTTCACATTTCTCTCTTTAAGACTTTTGCTTACTCTTCGGATTCATGTCAATATATGTCAAAACCAATATGGTATTGTAGAATAAAATAAAGTAAAAATAAAATAATAAAAAAAAGACTTTTGCTTACTCTTATTGCTTATCTCTTTTTCCAGACTTTATAACCAACATGCCTAGTTTTTGAAAAAAATTCTGAGAGCTATTTTTATTTAGATTTTGTTAATTTATAAATGGAACTTCCCTGGTGGCTCAGATTGTGAAGAATCCGCCTGCAATGTAGGAGACCCAGGTTCTATCCCTGAGTCGGGAAGATCCCCTGGAGGAGGGAATGGCTACCCACTCCAGTATTCTTGCCTGGAGAATTCCATAGACAGAGGAGATTGGCCCATGGGATCACAACAGTCAGACATGACTGAGTGACTAACATACTTTAAATGTAAGGAAAGATGATATTTATATGATATAGAGTTCTCTTCAAGAACATGATATATCTTTCCATTTTTTCTGCTTTTGTTTCAAAGAATTTTATAATTTTTCTCCAATAGATTTTGGATATTTCTTCTAATAAGTATGCTTTGGATTATTGCTGTTTTGATAAGACAGGAACTATTTCCTATTGATTTTGTATATCAGTGGAAAATCTGAGTCCTTACTCCTTACTAAATTAGCTACAACACTTCAAACCATCCACCAATTAATCTGCAACCACATTTTCTTTTTTGGAATAAATGGAGCAGGTCTTATTTGGGATCTCAGATTGTGGGATGAGAGGAACTATAAAATGCAAGCTACTGGTAAGGTACTCTTTAACTCATCATTGTTAGTTTATCTATTTTATAATCAGTTTCTCATTAACATTTTCCTCTCTCAAAGCACATAATCTCCTTTTCAATTACTGCCTCATCTTATATTGCATGAGACAAATTCCTCACAGCATAGAACACTCAAAATTTGCTATAACATAATATTGGATATAGTAGGAGTACTGAGCTCATATATTCTTAATTACATACAATCAAATGTATATACAACACAAACCTAGCCTAATTTTGTTTGTACAATTTGGGATAAATGAAATCCTATAGGAATTAACCACAGATTACAAGACTTATAAATGGATGTTCCTGTGAAAGAGAACCACTTTCTGGAACAGGTTTTTAAATTATCAATGCCAGTGCAATTATTGTTGGCAAGTAGTTGTGGTGTAACCTAAATCCAGGACATTAAGCATATTTTACTTGTTTTTTCTTCAAGTAAAAAGGTTCCTCCTCAAGCTGCTGCTGCTGCTGCTAAGTCGCTTCAGGCGTGTCCGACTCTGTGCGACCCCATAGACGGCAGCGCACCAGGCTCCCCCGTCCCTGCGATTCTCGAGGCAAGAACGCTGGAGTGGGCTGCCATTTCCTTCTCCACCTCCTCAAGCTAGGTTTTGCTAAAGTGGTAGATACGTTTTAAAACAGAAATAGTAGTTCCATTTTGTTGCTGTTTTATTTTAAATTGACAGTTTACAAATAACTTTTTTAATTTAAAAGAAAGGTTGTGATAAGATTTTGCCCTCCCCACACTGTCAAAGGGAAGTGGCATAGGTCAGCATACTTTGTGGTTAAGTGTGGACCCTGGAGTCACTCTGAAAGGGTCAAACCCTGGGTCAGCTGGTCTCTGGCTATGTGACATGGACAAATCAGTTAATAAATCAATCATTGAGTAGCTCTGATGTCACAGTGTTGACATGAAGATAAAATCAAAATATTTTAAACTCTTAGAGTAACGTCTGATGGATAGTAAGCTATATAACTCTTTGATAAATTAAAAACGAAAAGAATGTACTCCACTCTACTGTCTTTTCAGCATCTCGTTTCAGCCAAATAACTGAATTTGTGTCTCCCCAAAGGGAAAGTCATGTCCTACTCTTTGCGACCCCATGGGCTATACAGTCCATGGAATTCTCCAGGCCAGAATACTGGAGTGGGTAGCCGTTTCCTTCTCCACGGGATTTTTACCAACCTAGGGATTGAACCCAGGTCTCCTGCACTGCAGGTGGATTCTTTACCAGCTGAGCTACCAGGAAAGCCCCAAACTAACATTTGTATGGTGCTTGAGTGAGTATTAGTCGCTCAGTTATGTCTGACTCTTTGCGACCCCTGAGACTGCAGCCTACCAGGCTCCTCTGTCCATAGAATTCTCTAGGCAAGAATACTGGAGTGGGTTGCCGTCCCTTCTCCAGGGGATCTTCCCAACGCAAGGACCAAACTCAGGTCTCCTGCACTGCAGGCAGAGTCTTTACCACTGAGACACCAGGGAGCTTTTGTTTCAGATGAAGTCAAAATCAATATCAAAGATGCCTTCAAGTAGGGGTAGGGACAAAATGAGAAAGCCTAAGCCAGGAAGGGCATGACTCTGCTCCGCTTGCCACGGTAATAATGGTAGAGGAATTCACAGACTGATTGTTTTCATATGAATTCTGTGTCTCTCCACCATCTGGTAAATCTACCTCCTTCCATTCGTTGAGAAATTTTTCTTAATCTGTCCAGTTTAAGAAATAGAATCCCACAAAGCTTGTGGTGGAGGCAATCAGCCAAATTTGCTGCCTCTGAAGGAAAGCCCTGGGAGCAGAAACAATAGTAAAATCATGACAAGTCAGCAGATAGACCATTCCACTAAAAGCAGTTAGGACTAAATCCTGTCTACTCATATTCTGCCTAATAGAATCCTTCCCTGTTCATGGGATGCTTGTCCCATACGTTAAGGTGCTCTTTTTACTGAAATTCAAATCCATATACAATGATTTGAATTATGAATATTTGAAATAGTTAATGAGAATGCCCATCTTTTGAATTATATTGGACTCAAAGGAAAATAAGGAATAATACAGCACAGCATTTCCCATTATTCCTTAACATGTAACTCCCCAAAGTGAAACAGAACACCCCTCATGTGTAGGGATATTTTTCTCTCCAGCATTGTCATTTGTTTTCATCAACTCTGCAATTCATTCATGCTTAGGGAGACCACAAAGAATGAAATTAAATAGAAACTCAGGCAACTCTGTGCAATAGCACAAATGACATGATGAATCCTTCGGGCCATTACATAATTGCCTAGTTTCACAGAAAATTTTAACTGTCTAGTCTTGTGGAGAAGATTTAGTAACATAAGGTACTAATGCAAGATGAAGCATATGCTGGAGCCAGTTCAGGTAAAATTCCTCCAAGTATGACTCTCCTAGAAGACTCAAGTCTACATGTGTTGTATCTATCTCTTTCTGTTACCTTTTAGTTCTTTTCATTCACTGATATGTTCATTCATTTATGTAACAGAAATAACTTAGCACCTACTACATGCTATGCAGTGTTTTATGGTTTGGGGATACTGTGGAGGACAAGGCACGGAACATGCATTCTAACGGAGGAAAAAGAAATAATCTTAGAGTTACGCCATGTAATGTCAGGAAGTGATCAGAGATTCAAAGACAAAAATAGCAAAGTAAGTGATTATTTCAAGTAAGACAATTAGGGAAGACTTCTATGAGAAGAGGATATTTAAGCAGAGGATGAATAAAGTGAAGGATTTCTGGGGAAGAGGTTTCAGGCACATTGAACAGCAGGTGCAAAGATGGGTAGTTGATAGATACAACATAGGAAAGTTCTTGGTGCAGTTAAAGAACAATAAGAAAGGAAATTTGGTTAGTGGGGTGAGTGTGGAGAGGGTGTCAAGTGACGAAGTGGGGAAGATGGCCAAGGACCAGACCGCATAGGACTTGGTTGGCTGTGGATTCTGGTCTTTGTGTGAATGGAAGATGTTGGAAGGTCCTGAGCAAGGAGCTGATTTATTATTTTCACAGTTCATCCACTGCTGTGTGAAGGCTGGAATGTTTAAGCACAAGAGTGGAAACAGAGAGACCAGCTGGGAACTACTGCACAGTTTATGTGGTGATATGGGGTTGACAGGGACAAAGAATAGAGAGTGTGTATGTATAATATTTCTTTGGCATTCTATTTGGAGTAAGACTTGTGTACCCTTAACTATACAGATTAAACTTTTACATATATCTCCATTGTGCTTTACTTCTAATTATGTAGAACTGTTCTGAGTGGGAAAAGACAGAAAATGAATCCCATCAACAGAGAAATGGCTGATTAAATTTTAACAAATACTTACTATGACCTTTAAAACAACCATTAAAAGGAATGAGCTAAATTAATCTTGGAGAGATTTCCACCATATATTTTTAAGTGAGAAAAAATATATTTGTATGTACATATGTAGCCTCACTCTTGACAATCAAAGAAAATTCCCAACACCTATTTTAGTATATAATATCAAATTAGATATATACACATACATATGTAATATATGTATATATTTGTGAGCATATGAGCATGCAGAAGAGTATGAAATATATGTACAAGTTGTTAACAAATTGTTAACATCATTTACTTAGCTGAGGGCAGATAGACTTTAAGTACTTAAGAGACATCTATGAACTTTGATGGGGGAAACCTTGAAGTAATTAAAGGTCATTACCAGTTCCTCAGGGAGGAGGAATTGGATAGAAAAACCTAATATATATCTTTTACATGTAGTTTTATATAGTTATGTATAATAAAGTGTATAAAGTTCTCATTTAAAGATATTTTGGATAGAAATTAATTTAAGACAAGATTTACTCACAGTCCTTTGCAGTTTTAAGACATGTGATGTAAATGTCCTTTTGAGCATGTTATAGAATGACATGATTCAGACAATGAGTCCAAAATTTGTGTGTGTGTGTGTGTGTTTGTGTGTGTTCAATGCTTTTGAATGACCAAGTAGAAAAAAAAGATGTATAGTTTGCTATAGACAGACTTATAGACTTCATGCATTTGGTTTGGGAACTGCTTGGGAGAGAGGTATGACCATACCAGGCTGAGATTTCTTAAGCTAACATCATGTATCTTATCTTTGGAGAGCTTTCTTCCTCTCTATTTTTGAACTTCAGCCAACACTTTTTCAATGAAACCTGTGTTTAAGCAAGAACATTTGGTTTCTGTAGTAACATCTGGGAAGTAAAGCAATTCCTGTATTGAACCTTCGTCACAGTGACGAAGAATACATGTAAGAGGAATTCTGGAAGAGGAGTGATTTCTTCACCTCCTGAACTCTAGTATGTGACCATCATTGAAAGACCTCTCATTCTGGCTAGAATGGCTTGGCTTCTATAGTTCCCCAAGTTGTAAATTTGGCAGGTTAGCTCACTAGCCACCAAATGGTCCTTTTAACGAGTTCTGCTGATTATTGAGCTGCATTTCTTTGTCTGCTTTGACTGTCAAAGTGATTATATGTGAGTAGGAGCTCATGGGGGATTGAGGAAAAGGAATTTTTTTACCTTTTGGAAAGATTGTTCATTCAGTTTTTAAGAAATTGCCAGAAAGCCTCACTGTTTACAAATTTTTCCATTGTGTTCTGTTTAGTTGCCAAGAAAAATCTTGCACCATACCAACTTGTTTTAGTAAAACAAATGGCTCTTTTCACAATACAGCTCAGTGTATTTGTATATTTACATGAGTTTTCCAGCACTGCTTTGGGATGAAAGATTCATCTACATTCGCACATGTTTTGTTTTCCCTTGTGTGTAAGCTTTGACCTCCCAAACTAGCTCCCAGAGAACCCACAGGCCATGGATTAGTTGTAGGCATTTTACTAAGCTCTCAGTTGGATAGAGTTTTTGCTGAGTTTCTTGAAGCAAAGTGTTTTCAGGCAGCTTGAGCTAGTTTGAATATCTGGGTGGATTATGAATGGAGTGACTGTGGACTATGCCCGTTGTTCCTACCTTCCCAGGAAGACCTGAAGGTTACCGACACCAGTTGGCCATTACTTAATTTGTGTAGGTTAACAACCAGCAACTTGCAACAGACTCCCAAACCTAGTACCACCAGGCTATTCAGCTTGTTTGGACTGGAGGCGAATTTAGTGTTGCCCATGTGGCCTCCTATGCTTCATTAATTATATTTCTTAATAACTTCATGGTTGGTCTATAAATAGTGCAGAAAATTCTTCATAGGTTTCTAATAATTTGTTATTTCTATGGTATATTTCTCCAAGGAGTTGAAAGAAATTTTCATTAGCTGCACACATTTATTTTATTAAAAGTGTTTTTTATTTCTTTTAACTGGAGGCTAATTAATTTATAATATTGTAGCATTTTCCATACATCAACATGAATCAGCCACGGGTGTACACATGTCCCACACCCTGAACCCCCCAACACTTTTACCTCCCCATCCCATCCCTCAGGGTTGTCCCAGTGCACCAGCTTTGAGTGCCCTGCTTCGTGCATTGAACTTGGACTGGTCTTCTATTTCACATATGGTAATATACATGTTTCAATGCTATTCTCTCAAATCATCCCACCCCGCCTTCTTCCAAAAGTCTGTTCATTACATCTGTGTTTCTTTTACTGTCTTGCATAAGGGGCCATCATTTCTAAATTCCATATATATGTGTTAATATACTGTTTTGATGTTTTTCTTTCTGACATACTTCACTCTGTATAATAGGCTCTAGTTTCATCCATCTCATTAGAACTGACTCAAATGCCCTCTCTTTTTTATAGCTGAGTAATATTTTACTATGTATATGTACCACAACTTTCTTATCCATTCATCTGCTGATGGATATCTAGGTTGTTTCCATGTTCTAGCTATTGTAAACAGTGCTGCAATGAACATTGGGGTACGCATGTCTCTTTCAATTCTGGTTTCCTCGGTGTGTATGCCCAGCAGTGGGATTGCTGGGTCATATGGCAGTTTTATTTCCAGTTTTTTAAGGAATCTCCACACTGTTCTCCATAGTGGCTGTACTAGTTTGCATTCCCACCAGCAATGTAAGAGTGTTCCCTTTTCTCTACACCTTCTCCAGCATTTATTGTTTGTAAACATTTTGATGGCAGCCATTCTGACCACATGAGATGGTACCTCATTGCGGTTTTGATTTACATTTCTCAAATTCATTAGCCTCACACTTTTAAAGACTTAGTGCTTGCTAGTTGGGTGATCTTGGACAAATCACTGCATTTGTCTAACATTTGGTTTCCTCCTCTGTAATAAAATAGGCTAATAAAACAGTTTCATAAAGACATTGTGAAGCCCAAATGAAATAACATGATAAAACATATAGTATGAAGCCAGGTATACCAGTAGGCCTTCTGTAAATGGGGACTGCTGCTATTATTGTTGGTATTTTGATGATCGTAGGATCATGTAGGTTATTTCTCCTTCTATGGATACAGGGAATAGATGAGTGAATCTGGATAAAAGTGAAAGAGCACATAGGTGGGTTTTTATTCTGACCCTTGATACATGAAAGCAGCCTCTGGAAATGAAAGTGAGAGGTTCTGGAGGCATACTTAACACTTCTGAATCTCCCAGTGTTTCATTCCCAGCAGGAGAATTTGGCCATCTTCTGTGATATATTCTAACTTTGGACTGGAACCAATCTTGAAGTTTTGAAAATCTCACCTCTGCATTGTGAGAAGAAGCATTATGTTTCCAAGCATGTCAATATTCACTGGAGCTTCACCACACACCTCACTACACTGGTGCTAGGGAAAAGGCCTATACAAGCCACCTGTACCTTAAGATGAAAATGCATTTTAGCATTAACTTAAAATTCTGCCAGTGTTTTGGTCAGTAAAAAATGGTACATGATGTCAGCGAAGGATAGAGTAGCATAAAAGACTCAAAGAGGCATTTAAAACCAGTTGAACTTTTTAATGTCCGGTTTTGTACATGTCCAGTTGGCAAATAGAGAAAGCAGAAATGGAGGAGGAGCCTCCTCTCAAGGCTTTGCCTCTTGGAGTGAAAGTGAAAGGCAGTCACTAGTGATTTTGAAAAATCACCCTGCCATATCAGAACACCTGTCATGCACAGGATTCTTGAATAGAACAATTCTGTGACTAGTGAATTGGTTTTCTAGGTGCCAACTTCACAGTGCAGAGCTGTAAATCACCCAAAATCATGGAGGACTGCTCTTTTGAGGAAGGGAGGACTTTTCCCTTACTGATTAATCTGGTGATGAATTTTCTTCCATAGGTGTGCAAGAAAATATTCTTGAGGTGACAAGAACTGGGTCCAAACTGCACGTGTGATTAGGTTGTGCTACAATTCATCTGTCATTGTCATGAAATAATAGGATATCAGCTCTCAAGAGGTAAATTATGAATACTTCTGCATGTGGAAAATCTGATGCCATGGTCCCTGACAGATAAACTCTCAATAAAGCTATATTTTTTCCAGTTGGCTTTAATACTTAGGAACTTGGGGACTAAAAAGTGCAATAGAGCATCTCAGCCATGGCATATGCGTGTTTGCTTTCAGAGTAAAATGAGTCCATCTGTTAGTGACACCAACATCTGTCCTGCAAAGACTGCTACAGTCTTCATTTCAAGTACAACTTTTACAGCTCTTCAATCCTACATTCTCCTTCTATAAGCAGTGTTTTGTGAATTTATTAATTTACTTAATAGTAATCTGTGACATACCATTAACAAAGCAAAGGACACAACATAAATTTTATTTAATGAATTTCTTTCTCCCGCTCATTTTCCATCTCCTGCGTTTTCCTTTATTTTTTTTCCATATGTTTTTTATGTTTCTAACTTGCTGTATTTTATAAGTTTCTTTTGAAGCTGCTTTAAATCTTTTCCGGAATAAGTCATACTACCAACAAACAAATAAAAAATAAATTTCATTTGTAATAATTGGACCACCCAGTTGAAATANTATTTTTTTTCCATATGTTTTTTATGTTTCTAACTTGCTGTATTTTATAAGTTTCTTTTGAAGCTGCTTTAAATCTTTTCCGGAATAAGTCATACTACCAACAAACAAATAAAAAATAAATTTCATTTGTAATAATTGGACCACCCAGTTGAAATATGCTGGTAGTTTTCATCCTTGAAAGGGTAATAGCACTGTTGTTATTTCATCATTCCTTCTTCCTTTCTTTGAAACCATTATCCTGTGGCTTTGAAAATTCCCATGGAGGAGCAAATAGTCCATTTGCTTCTAGAATTGCCAGCAAGCTTGTAAGGAAATTGTATCAAAGGTAACTTGTATAAAAGGAATGAAAATGTGACATTTGCCCCCCTTTTCCTGACTTTCCTGGAGCCCACAGGCTGAGGTCTCCACCAAATCTCCTAAGGTAATACAATGGTCGAGGAATTAGCTTTTGCACAAGCTCTTCATCCTTCCATGAATGATGCCACAGCTCATCATGTCAAATAGGGAGGAGGCCAGTGCCAGAATGTGGAACAGGTCACAAAATGATGAAAACAATACACCAGCTTGGTGGATTTCAGCAAATAGCAGAAATTACAATGTGGTCTCACTTTATTAACTCTCTTTACATTCAGTTACATTCAAGAAGAAGGGGAAAAATGATTTAAGCACCAAACGGTGGGGTTATAGAATGAAAATGGAAATTGCAGAGGCTTCTCTCAGTTCATCTGCCAAACACCTGTAGAATTAAATTTCAATGGTGTGTCTGGGTCAGGTGAGAATTGACTGGTTTCTGACAATAGCTTTTGAGATGGGTCATCACTGAGGAGGCAGGAGGCAGAAGAGGCTAATATTCATTTCTTATGAAAGGAACTGAGGATGTCAAAGTAAATTGGAAAGGATAGAAACCGGGCAGGCATCTGGGATTTTGGCTCACGCATCAGGAAAATGTTGTGTCTAGTGATCACCCACTATTACAAAAAGCAGAGGAAGGGGGTCTCACTTAACAACAATTGAATTTCAAAAAAATTTGCTGTTAAACCAACATTAGGAGATGGGTTTTCTTTAAGAAATTTTCAATAAAAGTCAAGCATTCACTGAATTCATTATTCTACAGACATCTGCATTTGAAAAATACTTAAAATTCTTCTCATGTCAATGGATTTAAAGGTTATTCACTAGTAATTCTTTGGGTCTTTGAAGCTTTCAGCTAAAGTTTTGGTTTATGACTCAGTGTTACCTTCTGTTATTGACTATCTGTTGCCATCTCTCATGTCAGGAAGCTCTCCATCTACTGAAACTATTTGTTTAGATATGCCATGCATTCCTCTTAAAAGAAAAGTTATTTTAATATGTCTTGTTTCAACCAGGCTTGTTTGTTTATATTCCTTTTAGCATTTTTATTTGAATCATCATGTAAATATGATGGGGGTAATATATGTAGTACAAACTAAATGAAATCTTGAGATATACATTTATTTTTATTTTTCTTATATTTCTTTCCCAATGAAATTTGTTCTTTCTTTATGCATAATGATAAATGCTTCTAACAATTTTTGAAATAGAAGTACAGGCTTTAGAAATTCTCATGTTTAAGGAAACATTCCTTCTGGATTTGGGGGTTATTTTTGATAGATATTTAAAAGAAGAGTCAAATTATTCTCTAATTTTTGAGCTAAGCTAAGTCACACAACTATTTAGCCCTTATTTGGGATAAAAATAAAGATTTCTTTCCCCTTTCAGAGCCCTCCCTAGGCCCAATGTGAACTGCACACTGTTTGAATACCAGAGAAGTCAGATTTCTAGGAAATCAAAACAGGGAGTCCTTTTCATTAATGAGACTGGTGATTAATGATATGTTAATTTATTGCCTTCTGATTGAGTGTTGGACTAACTCACCTGTGTGAGTGTAGCAAATTAACAATCTCAGTAGTTTCATTCTACGTGGAGAGGTTTAATTCTTAGTCTTGTTGCCTTAATGATGAATGTGGTCTGCTGTTATTGACACCAGCATCTATATGTATAATCACCCTAACTTCTTCGATGGAGATGGAGAAAGGGTTTTTATAAATAGAAGTATTTCATAGATCTTTACCCCTCAGAATGATCCATATGTTCACTAGTGTTCCCCCCAAAAGTTGCAAAGCAATGATGTTTGAAAAAAAAAAAAGATAAAAAAAAATGCACTTATATCTCTTGTACTTTGCTTTTGTATCATCCATCTCAGAGTATTTCTCTTGGTCTGTTTAAATCTCAAGTTGTGGAAACATTGAAATCTCCATGAGTACTGTAGAAGATGAAAGTATTTAAATAAAACTGTTGTAATTTAGGGGTATGATATTTATACTACTCTATGAATATTGCTTTTACTGTATATTTAAACAGTGTATTAAGGATGAGTGAACTGACCTACAGAATGTCAGCTTGACACAAACCAGAGGCAGATGGAATGAGGGGCCTGGGCATTATGTTTTTCACTGGAATATTGTACCATTTGCAAAAACACTGCTTATTTCACTATTCACACAGTAAATGACCAGTGGTGAACCCTGAGGCAGAAATGATTTAGCGATGTTGTGTAGAAGGTAATACTAAAACTTAATGTAAAGACCTAAGTCTTACACATTTAGGAATTTCACCTTTGATGTTAAGACTGGAATGAACTGTCAGAGAATGTAGCAAGATTTCAGAATTGTCTTAAATCTATGAGGGTGATAATGCCAATTCTCTAAAAGAATTAACCTTTATTTTCTTGTAAGATAGATACTTTATGAGGCAGCAACAATTAAAACCTGACTCTAACAAATCTATACACATGTGGCTCACACGTGTATACACACGTGGATACAGTGTCTTCTTTGAGTCATTAAAAAAAACAACAACACAAAAACCCAAGCTTAGAAACTACTAGAATTGTTTGTCAAAAAATACAGTTTTCAGTCAATTCTCTCTTCATGTCACTTTAGCTATAACTCTTTTTTGAAATGATCAACTGAGATCCTTTTTTTCCTGCTTAACGTGGGAACCAACAGAGACTATTCCTAGGCCTTTCATCAGTTTTTCATTTCATCGAAGGACTGGCTGAAGAGTTCTGTGGCGTCCTTTAAGTTAGCATCTGGACTAAGAATGAACAAATGTTAGGTCTGAAGGGAGGAGGGACACAGAAAGCAGAACTAAGGGTAAGATTGATAATGAGAATTTCAAGGATAAACTGGAGCTTGGAACCTCAGAGTTTATTCCAAGCTGGGGTTTTTATTTATTTATTTATTAAAAAAAATTTTTTTTCAGGTGGAGATCTAGAGGTTCACTGAGCAGAAGTTTAGGGACATCCATGGTTAGAGGATGCAGAAATTAGTGTCTGCAGCAGCCTGGTGGGATATGGAAAATGGGTTTGTATTCAGGGATCCCAGACAAGATTTAGTAATGAGGTTTAGATGAGGTGTCTGGGCATAGGCAAGAATACGATTTTAACGTGGGGCATTAGCTAGGCATAAGGAAAAAGGAAGGACCCAGGAGATAAGGAACATATTCCCAAACTCTGAATGGTTAAGTGAATTCATCCAATAACATACTAATCTCCGGACAGGCATGTGCTGTGCTGTGCTAAGTTGCTTCAGTTGTGTCCAACTCTTTGTGATCCCATCGACTATATGCCAGGCTCCTCTGTCCATGGGATTCTCCAGACAAGAATACTGGAGTGGGTTTCTGTCCCCTCCTCCAGGACAGGGATAATCTATCTTTTATTGTTTAAAAAGAGCTTTTTTTTCTTAGAGTGAGACTAACTAAATTCTCTGTTGGGACATCCTGTTTTAGTAATTGTCTAATCTTTTCTATACAAGGGAAAAGAGGAATAGAGGGCATGTAGGGGTTGCTGCAACTTGTCCATGAAAAACTTGTATCTAATCAAGGTTGGGGGGTTCAGGGAGATGACTGAATTTGTTTCACCAGGCCCAAGACTCATCTTCTGGTGCTGATCCCTAAATTTGCTTGGAAGAAGAGATGCTATCTGGATTACCTCACAGGTGAACTCCTACTTTCTTTTGCTTGATCCTCTGTTGTTGGAATATGACCTTGCTTAAAAAAGTAGAACTCACACAAGGAAGCATGGAAGATGGGTTGAATCATGAGGGACCTTGGTAAACTCAGCTTGTATGTGTGTTGAATAATAATGAAAGATCTGTGATATGGGTATAGAATTTGAGAGATGAGAAATAGATTTGTAGAGACAGTTATATCTTTCATCTCACAGAAAATCATGTTCTAGTCAACAGTAATATTTGATCTGTTCAACAGAAATTTGTTTTATTTTCTCCAGCTTAGGGGCCAATATAAAATGGATTTTTGTACTGCTTGTTATATGATAAGTGATGGAGGGATCAAATAAGGGCCTGGGATGGTAGCATAGGTGTGGTGGAGAAAACTGATTCGAGAATAAGGAATCCCAAGGAAGATTTGCGTGAAATCTAAGTTGTAGGAAGAAAACTAGAAGGAAGGTTGTTTTGATAGTTTGCATACTAAGAAATATGTTATGGACTAATGTCTCTGCTTTTCACTTTTCTCATGTTCATTTTGTTCACTATAGGTTTTGGAATAATAAATAGTAACTTCTAGAAGGATAAGGAAATCTTGCAGACTAGCAGCGTAAGGTGAAGGGGGATAAGATCTGTTAGAAACCAGTATGTTTAACCAAAAATGAATTCAGAATCATTTTATTTTTAGGAAAATATGCTTAAAAACATGGATAGTGATGATCTTCTTAAACAACGATGGGCAAAAAGAATCAACAATTTGAAATAAATGGTTTGACAGGGAACTGATGACACCTTACTCAGTGGTGGGAGCAAACACATGACCTGGAGGTCTGAGGTTTTCTGTTCCAGAATCATTCACTTTCTAACACAAGATGTTTCAGTTGAAGAGTTAAACTGCACAGTCATTTTATTTCATGTGTTTATCGTTCTGATCTTGGCTAGAAACTGGAGGCCTTTGAAATACCTTTAATGTTCTTCTATGTGCTTCTTCTAGATGTGGTATTTTTAATGGGTCAGCAGCTATATTAAACTTAAAAGGCATCTTCTTTATATCTTTCTTCAGATGGTTCAATTATTTCTCACTAATGTGAATTTTTTTCCTCTTGGCTCTGAATTTTATGACTATTGAATTTCTTTGGTATTTATATTATTGCTTGCATGATGATCTGTTGGTCCAGAAAGTCAAGAAGGCATTTGTATTTTTAGGGTTTCTTATAAAAAAGGAATCCATCCTGAGTATTCATTGGAAGGACTGCTGCTGAAGCTGAAGCTCCAATACTTTGGCCACCTGATGTGAAGAGTCAACTCATTGGAAAAGACCCTGAAGCTGGGAAAGATTGAGGGCAAGAGAGAAGGGGACAACAGAGGATGAGATGGTTGGATGGCATCACTAACTCAATGGACATGAGTTTGAGCAAGCTTTCGGGGTTGGTGATGGACAGGGAAGCCTGCAGTCCATGGGGTTGCAAAGAGTCGGATATGACTGAGTGACTGAACTGAACTGATGATACAATTGGGCTTCCCTGGTGGTTCAGTGGTAAAGAATCTGTCTTCCAATGAAGAAGATGAGGGTTCAGTCCCTGGGTTGAGAAGATCCCCTGGAGAAGGAAATGGCAACCCACTCCAGTATTTTAGCCTGGGAAATCCCATGGAAACAGGAGTCTGACAGGCTATAGTCCATGGGGTCACAAAAGAGTCAAACTTTGCCACTAAGCAATGAAAACAATTGCAACATAACACAGTTGCCTTGGTTGAAAGCAAAGATGATCATGGATTACTTGAGGCCTAATTCAAGTATGTGAAGCAGTGGGCATCAAATTTAGTTCAGCAATGCTTTGACATCGTGTCCCATTTCTACCTTTTTGATTCTCTTCTGGAAACTTATTTCTGACTTCAAACTTTGTTGGTTTCTCTAATGGGTCTAACAAGGACAAAGTATCTGGTATACACAGGCCCAATGACCAAAAACATGGGAAAGTTCCTTGTGATAAGAGTAAGATCAAATATAATAGCACGTTTCATAGTGTGTTAGAAACTAGTGAACAAGAATAATCTAAGAAAAAAGATCTTTGCCAAGAAACCAAAAGTATAGGATGGCAAGAAAGAGCTCAAGACAAATTGGTGTGCTAAGAAATATCTTCCCTGGTGGCTCAGACAGTAAAGCGTCTGCCTACAATGCAGGAGATCCGGGTTCAATCCCTGGGTCGGGAAGATCTCCTGGAGAAGGAAATGGCAACCCACTCCAGTATTCTTGCCTGGAAAATCCCATGGATGGAGGAGCCTGATAGGCTATAGTCCATGGGGTTGCAAAGAGTTGGACATGACTGAGCTACTTCACTTCACTTCAAAAAATAATTTGAGTACTATTTCCAGCAAAGATTTACCCAGAGAGGTATAATATGTGAACCAAAGAAATTGGTTTTAATCTCAATTGCCACAAAGGAACACCCATATATGTGCCCAACTTTGCCATTCCTATATTAAAATGTTAACATAGAGAAGTAATTGGAAGAACTGACCTTTAATTATGTCCAATATGAGTGAGCCTGTATAACCTTTCTAAAGGAGGTACGAGGAAAGAAAACCTGCATCAAGTCAAAACAGTTGTAAAGAAGGAAGAAGTGATGTGATTTCAGAGAAATATATAAAACCAAACTCACATGACCAGAAAATTCTTGAGTACTAGTCTTGCTTTCCCTGCTGACTGACCTAATTTTAGTAGGTAGTAAGTCATTAACTGAATATGCATATTGCCTCATTTATTCCTAACTGACATCACTGACTGAAAGAAACCATAGTGTAGAAGAAGTTCATTCTCCTGGAGTCTCCTCTGGAGGGTGGCTGAGATTGGAGCAGTTCAAAAAGTCTAGTGGGTTGGACCTGTCCTAAATGTGAAATGAAAGAGGGACTCAATAATGTCCTGGATGTTTATACTGACTTAGAAAGAGAATGCACTTTCAAAATTTCACTGTTGGCTTCCATATTACATTTGACTTGCTTCATTACAATGCTACTGTCTGTACAATATGAGTGACATCTCCAGATGTGATCTTTGAAAGATTCTGGGGTCCAGTTTCAATCACTTGATTTCTTTAGTTGTTTTGAACCTATAATTACATGGTTGGTGGTTTTGCCATATTTGCTCATGGGATTTCAATGTTCCATGTAATTCAATCTGGAACTTCTACTTTGTAAACTTTCTTAAGCACTTTTATCCTCAGACTAAGGAGTGATAATACACTGGTGGATGGGAAATCACACATATTGGCTGAGTCTCCACATAGCACATCTGGGAAAAATCCACCCAAGAGGAAAGCCCAGTGCTTTAGCTCTATAAATAGCGCTTTAGCAGAATGTCCTTTCCTCTTGTTTACCACTTCTTAGAGTGAATCTATGGATTCAATATGGAAACTGAAATTCTCTCTTGGAAAAGTATCTGGGGTGACTCACATCATTAAGGGGATCCAAGGAATTTTCCAGTCCTTGAAATCCTGAAGCCCCTGGTGACTCTTCTTCAGAGATCCCACACTTAATATTTCAAGAGAATTCTCTCCCAAATCACTTGGCCTTTCATTTTCTATGACTTTTATCTGAGTGGCCACTTTTCCTATTCCTAGTCCCTTCACTGATACTACCCACTTCCTCCAAAATGAGGGAAGAAATGAAAAACCTTTTTGTTCCTACATCTACCTCTCTCTTTAGTTCTTAGTTACATCATTGTTCAGTCACTTAGTCGTGCACAACTGTTTGTGACCCCATGGACTGCACCTTGCCAGGCTTCCCTGTTCTTCACCACCTCCAGAGTTTGCTCAATCTCGTGTCCATTGAGTTGGTGATGCCATCCAACCATCTTGTCCTCTGTTGTCTCCTCCTCCTGCCTTCAATCTTTCCCAGCATCAAGGTCTTTTCCAATATTGGCTCTTCGCATCAGGAGGCCAAAGTATTGGAGCTTCAGCTTCATCATCAGTCCTTCCAATGAAAATTCAGGATTGATTTACTTTAGAATTGACTGGTTTGACCTCCTTGCAGCCCAAGGGACTTTCAAGAGTATTCTCCAACACTAAAGTTCAAGAGCATAAATTCTTTGGCATTCAGCTTTTTTTATGGTCCAACTTTCACATGCATAGATGACTACTGGAAAAACCATAGCTTTGACTATGCAAACCTTTGTTGGCAAAGTAATGTCTCTGTTTTTAATATGCTGTCTAGATTAGACATAGCTTTTCTTCCAAGGAGCAAGTGTTTTTTAATTTCATGGCTGCATTCATCATCTGCAGTGATTTTTGAGCCCAAGAAAATAAAGTCTGTCACTGTTTCCATCATTTCCCCATCTATTTGCCATGAAGTGATGGGGCTGAATGCCATGATCTTAGTTTTTTGAATGTTGAGTGAAAAAGCTGGATTTTCCACTCTTCTGTTTCATCTTCATCAGGAGGCTGTTTAGTTCCTCTTCACTTTCTACTGTAAGGGTAGATGATTAGCTTACTTTATATCCTTAATCTCTAGCATAGTGTCTGGAATTGTAGATTATTGGGTCAACCCCAGCAATTCAAAAATCAGCACCCAGTTTGCACTTAGCTGCTATTTCCTTGAAGAGCAGATACTGCCTTTGACGGGCAACATTGAAAAGGAAATGGTAAAGAATTGAACACCAAAACCCTAACACCCCTAATCATAACCTACTGTTTTCATCTCAGAAATGTATTCATACTTAAAAAAACAACAACTCTTGTCAAGGTTCCTAAAACAATCAGTAGACATTCACTGGTATTCATAATAGTAATGTCTGAAAGTGAAGTCACTCAGTCATGCCTGACTCTTCGTGACCCATGGACAGTAGCCTGCACCAAGCTCCTCCATCCATGGGATTTTCCAGGCAAGAGTACTGGAGTAGTTTGCCATTTCCTTCTCCAGGAAATCTTCCCAACCGAGGGATCGAACCCAGGTCTCCTGTCTACAATCAGGGACACCTGGGTTCGATCCCTCAGTCGGGAAGATTCCTTGAAGAAGGAAATGGCAACCCAGCACTAAAATAATTGATGATTGTCATACAATAAATTATGACTGTCAAATATTTTATTCTCAAAACCCTCTGCATTTATCATCTGGAATTTTACTGTAAGGAAGAACCCTCTGCATGTTCCTAGTCACTTGTATGTTTATTATCAGTATTGACTCATGAATTCATATTTTATTCAATAGGCTGTAAGTTAGTTTTATTTCTTTTCATACTCAAATGATCATAAATTTGGCTAGTTGGAGCCCCTTCAAAATGGTTCCTGTGTCCTTTTGATATGCTCTCATCATTTTTTGGAGCACTTACTTTTTCATCTGACATTTCAGGCTCATATTAAACTTTCCCCAATAGCCCTGCAATCAGTCTGTTCTGTAGGACTTCTGTTTCCTTTAGTAAGGAATGGCATCTAGAAAATATGATGGGGCACTAAACTGTGCTGCTCATTGCTACTTGGGTTTACTTTTCCTAAGCTCTTTTCTCTCACAGTCTAGCAAGTAAAATGAAATGAAATTGCCAAGAATTTGAATATGTATTAATCTGGTGAAAGGAGAATAGTATCTCAGCGTAGTTTTAAAAAATTTCTTTAATTGGAAGAAAATTGCTTTACAATGTTGTGTTGGTTTCTGCCATACGACAACACAATTCAGCTATAATTATACATATATTGGCTCCTGTGAAGCCCTGGAGTGGTGAGCACCAAGAGGAGATAACCCATGTCCAAGGTCAGTGGCAGCAGCTGTGAGGAAATACCCCATGTCCAAGGTAAGGAGCACAGGTTGCATTTTGCTGGGGCAGCCGATAAGAGATACTCCATGTCCAAGATAAGAGAAACTTCAGTAAGATGGTAGGTGCTGAGAGAAGGCATCAGTGGGCAGACTGACTGAAAACCACAATCAAAGAAAACTAACCAATCTAATTACATGGACCATAGCCTTATCTAACTCAATGAAACTAAGCCATGTCGTGTAGGGTCACTCAAGACGGATGGGTCATGGTAGAGAGTTCTGACAAAATGTGGTCCACTAGAGAAGGGAATGGCAAACCACTTCAGTATTCTTGCCTTGAGAACCCCATGAACAGTATGAAAAGGCAAAAAGATAGGACACTGAAAGATGAACTCCCCAGGTTGGTAGGTGCCCAATATGGACTGGAGATTAGTAGAGAAATAACTCCAGAAAGAATAAGCAAAAACAACACCCAGTTGTGAATGTGACTGGTGATGGAAGCAAGGTCTGATGCTGTAAAGAGCAATATTGCATAGGGACCTGGAATGTTAGGTCTATGAATCAAGGCAAATTGGAAGTGGACAAACAGAAGATGGCAAAAGTAAACATTGACATTTTAGGAGTCAGTGAACTAAAATGGACTGGAATGGGTGACTTTAACTCTGATGACCATTATATGACTACTGTGGGCAAAAACCCCTTAGAAGAAATGGAGTAGCCATCATAGTCAATAAGAACCTGAAATGCTGTACTTGAATACAATCTCAAAAATGACAGAATGATCTCTGTTCATTTCCAAGGCAAACCATTCAATATCATGCTAATCCAAGTCTATACCCCGACCAGTAGTGCTGAAGAAGCTGAAGTTGAATGGTTCTATGAAGATCTAAAAGACCTTCTAGAACTAACACCCAAGAAAGATGTCTTTTTCTTTATAGGGGACTGGAATGCAAAGTAGGAAGTCAAGAAACACCTGGAGTAACAGGCAAATTTGGCCTTGGAGTACAGAATGAAGCAGGGCAAAGGCTAATAGAGTTTTGCCAAGAGAATGCACTGGTCATAGCAAACACCCCCTTCCAACAACACAAGGGAAGACTCTACACATGGACCTCACCAGACAGTCAACACTGAAGTCAGATTGATTATATTCTTTGCAGTCAAAGATGAAGAAGCTCTATACAGTCAGCAAAAACAAGACTGGGAGCTGACTGTGGCTCAGATCATGAACTCCTTATTGCCAAATTTAGACTTAAATTGAGGAAAGGAGGGAAAACTACTAGACCATTCAGGTATGATGTAAATCAAATCCCTTCTGATTATATAATGGAAGTGAGAAATAGAGATTTGATAACACAGAGTGACTGTTGAAATATGGAGATTTGTGACATTGTACAGGAGACAGGGATCAAGACCATCCCCAAGAAAAAGAAATGCAAAAAAGCAAAATGGCTGTCTGAGGAGGCCTTACAAATGCTATGAAAAGAAGAGAAGTGAAAGGCAAAGGAGAAAAGGAAAGATAAACCCATTTGAATATAGAGTTCCAAAGAATAGCAAGGAGAGAGAACAAAGTCTTCCTCACTGGTCAGTGCAAAGAAATAAGAGGAAAACAATAGAATGGGAAAGACTAGAGAGTTTTTCAAGAAAATTAGAGATACCAAGGGAACATTTCATGCAAAGATGGGCTCAATAAAGGACAGAAATGGTATGGATCAAACAGAAACAGAAGACATTAAGAAGATGTGGCAATATTACACAGAAGGACTGTACAAAAAAGATCTTCACGACCCAGATAATCATGATGGTGTGATCACTCACCTAGAGTCAGACATCCTGGAATGTGAAGTCAAGCGGGCCTTAGAAAGCATTACTATGGACAAAGCTAGTGAAAATGATGGATTTCCAGTTGAGCTATTTCAAATACTAAAAGATGATGTTGTAAAAGTGCTGGACTCAATATGCCAGCAAATTTGGAAAACTCAGCAGTGGCCACAGGACTGGAAAAGGTCAGTTTTCATTCCAATCCCAAAGAAAGGCAATGCCAAAGAATGCTCAAACTACTGCACAATTGCACTCATCTCACANAACACAGAGTGACTGTTGAAATATGGAGATTTGTGACATTGTACAGGAGACAGGGATCAAGACCATCCCCAAGAAAAAGAAATGCAAAAAAGCAAAATGGCTGTCTGAGGAGGCCTTACAAATGCTATGAAAAGAAGAGAAGTGAAAGGCAAAGGAGAAAAGGAAAGATAAACCCATTTGAATATAGAGTTCCAAAGAATAGCAAGGAGAGAGAACAAAGTCTTCCTCACTGGTCAGTGCAAAGAAATAAGAGGAAAACAATAGAATGGGAAAGACTAGAGAGTTTTTCAAGAAAATTAGAGATACCAAGGGAACATTTCATGCAAAGATGGGCTCAATAAAGGACAGAAATGGTATGGATCAAACAGAAACAGAAGACATTAAGAAGATGTGGCAATATTACACAGAAGGACTGTACAAAAAAGATCTTCACGACCCAGATAATCATGATGGTGTGATCACTCACCTAGAGTCAGACATCCTGGAATGTGAAGTCAAGCGGGCCTTAGAAAGCATTACTATGGACAAAGCTAGTGAAAATGATGGATTTCCAGTTGAGCTATTTCAAATACTAAAAGATGATGTTGTAAAAGTGCTGGACTCAATATGCCAGCAAATTTGGAAAACTCAGCAGTGGCCACAGGACTGGAAAAGGTCAGTTTTCATTCCAATCCCAAAGAAAGGCAATGCCAAGGAATGCTCAGACTACCACACAATTGCACTCATCTCATACACTAGTAAAGTAATGCTCAAAATTCTCCAAGCCAGGCTTAAGCAATATGTGAACCGTGAACTTCCAGATGTTCAAGTTGGTTTTAGAAAAGGCAGAGGAACCAGAGATCAAATTGCTGACATCCGTTGGAATAAAGAAAAGCAAGAGTTTCTGAAAAACATCTATTTCTGCTTTATTGACTATGCCAAAGCCTTTGACTGTTTGGATCACAATCAACTGTGGAAAATTCTGAAAGTGATGGGAATACCAGGCAGGGAATACCCTGCCTCTGGAGAAACCTGTATGCAGGTCAGGAAGCAACAGTTAGAACTGGACATGGAACAATAGACTGGTTTCAAATAGGATAAGGAGTACGTCAAGTCTGTATATTGTCAGCCTACTTATTTAAGTTATATGCATCATGAGAAATGCTGGGCTGGATGAAGCACAAGCTGGAGTCAAGATTACCGGGAGAAATATCAATAATCTCGTATATGCAGATGACACTGCTCTTATGTCAGAAAGTGAAGAAGAACTAAAGAGCCCCTTGATGAAAGTTAAGGAGGAGTGAAAAAGTTGGCATAAAACTCAACATTCAGCAAACTAAGATTATGGCATCCAGTCCCATCACTTCATGGCCAATAGATGGGAAAGCAGTGGAAATAGTGGTAGACTTTATTTTTTTGGGCTCCAAAATCACTGCAGATGGTGACTGAAGCCATGAAATTAAAAGACACTTACTCCTTGGAAGAAAAGTTATAATATACCTAGACAGCTTATTAAAAAGCAGAGACATTGCTTTGCCAACAAGGTTTGTCTAGTCAAAGTTATGGTTTTTCCAGTAGTCATGTATGGATGTGAGAGCTGAACTATAAAGAAACTTGAGCACCTAAGAATTGATGGTTTTGAACTGTGTGTTGGAGCAGACTCTTGAGAGTCCCTTGGACTGCAAGAAGGTCCAACCAGTCCATCCTAAAGGAGATCAGTCCTGGGTATTCACTGGAAGAACTGATGTTGAAGCTGAAACTCCAATACTTTGGCCACCTGATACAAAGTGCTGACTCATTTGCAAAGACTCTGATGCTGGGAAAGATTGAAGGCAGGAGGAGAAGGGGACGACAGAGGATGAGATGGTTAGATGGCATCACTGACTCAATGGACATGAGTTTGGGTAAATTCCGGGAGTTGGTGATGGACAGGGAGGCCTGGCATGCTTCAGTCCGTGAGGTCGCAAGATTCAGATATGACTGAGCAACTGAACTGAACTGATGCTTATATTACCTCGCACTTGAGACTCCCTAACCCCACCCTTTGGTCATTACAGTGCTTAGTTTTAACTTGCATTTTTCTTATTATAATGAACTCGAACATGTTTTCATATACTTTTGTTGTTCAGTCATTCAGTTGTGTCTGACTCCTTGCAACCCCATGGACTGTAGCACCCCAGGCTTCCCTGTCCTTTACCATCTCCCAAAGCTTGCTCAAACTCATGTCCGTGAGTCAGTGATGCCCTCCAAACATCTTGTCCTCTGTCATCCCCTTCTCTTCCTGCCTTCAATCTTTCCCAGCATCAGGGTGTTTTTTAATGAGTCATCTCTTCACATCAGGTGGCCAAAGTATTGGAGTTTCAGCTTCAGCATCAGTCCTTCTAATGAATATTCAGGATTGATTTCCTTAAGGATTTACTCATTGGATCTCCTCGCAGTCCACGGGAGTCTCAAAAGTCTTCTCCACCACCACAGTTCAAAAGCATCTGTTCTTCAGCATTCAGCCTTCTTCATATCCAACTCTCACATTCATACATGACTACTGGGAAAACCATAGCTTTGACTATTTTCTTAAGGACTATTATATTTCTCATGTGTTTAAGGAGTATTACACCTTTCATACCATTTTTTTTTTTGCTAAATTTTCTTCTTTTTTTGCCTATTTTTTATTAAATTTGTTTTTCAGTTTTAAACTTAATAACTTTAGAAACAACTCCTTTTTTCTCTTCAATTATGCTGTGCAAAAGGTTCAAATTTCCTAATCACTCCTTTATTGCATATTATAATTCTGATACCAAATTCATAGGTCTCTGTGTATAAGAGATGTTTCCCTACATACCAAGCAATTCTCTGACACCAGCTGCCTTTCTTACATTTCAGCATAATTCTGATGCTTCTGCCCAGAGATAGCATCATACCTCATAGTGTAAGAATTCAGTCCTACACAATCCCCCAACCTGTTGCTGCCTCCCCTCCTGATGTCAACTATTAGTCCAGGTTGCCTCCTGGGCTTCCTAATGGGCTAAAGATTGGAGGATCCAAAGACCTGGTCCTTGAGTTTGATTAATTTCCTGGAGAGGCTCAGGAACTCAGAAAAACATTTGCTATTAAATTATCAGTGTTATTATAAAAGGATAAAACACAGGAATGTGTGCATTTAGTCTCTCAGTCGTGTCCGGTTCTTTGTGACCCCATGGACTGTATCTAGCCCGCCAGGCTCCTCTGTCCATGGGATTCTTCAGGCAAGAATGCTGGAGTGGGTTGCCTTGCTCTCCAGACTAGCCAGATAGAAAAGAAGCGCAGAGCAAGTTATGGAGAAGGGGTGCAGAGCTTCCATTCTCCTAGAGCACAAGATTCTCCCCACCGCCCCTCTCCCCCTTCTTTTTTGTAGATGGAGGCTTCATTACATAGGTGTGATTGTTCAATCGTTGACCACGGAGGATTGTTCTCAGTCTCTGGTCCCTCTCCCCTCCCCAGAGGTCAGGGAATGGGACTGAAAGTTCTAAATCTCTAATCACAGAGTTGGTTCTCCTGGCAACCAGCCCTCATCTTTAGGTCTCAAAGTGGCCTTTTTAACATAACAAAAGACACCTTTGTGGTACTCCTTACTTAGGAAATTCCAGGGGTTTCAGGAGCTTTGTGTCAGAAACAGGGATGAAGACCAAACCTATATTTCTTATTGCAAATCACTGTTGTAGCCACGCGTTCTGGGAAACAAACTCACTCTGAAGGACAATATAGATAGTAGAGTGCAGTTTATTACACTGGTGGGCCCGAGGCAGAGTCTGCTCTTAGCCAAGGACCCTGACCAGTTTTTGTGTAAACTTTATATACCCTAAGTGTACGCCCCCAAAGCCACCTCCCCAAATTTCCTGAAACTAGTCTGAACAAAAGATACAAAAGACACAATCAAAGTTAGCCTGTGATTCATATGCCTTAAGCCTAGGTAGTTAACAGTGGACAATTATCAATAGTCCTGTGGTCATACTGCAATAGGCATAATAGAATTTATGATTCTATTCGGTTACACAGATAATTAGGGTATCCTTTTAGGCAAGGGAGAGTCTAGGTACGAGCCCTGGGGCTCTTCCTTCCGGGGTGTCTGGTTTTCCACTTGGTGTGTTGTTTCCATAGTTACTGGGCATGTAGATCAAAGTCCACAGTCTGGCCCAAGATAGAGTCCTGCTTTCAAGATGGAGCCTGTTCTGTCTGTTTCTTCCTTCATCACAATGTCACAATATGGATTTCGAATCATAGGTTACAGAGTAATTCATCTGTATTTTCTTTAAGTACTTGCATGGCTTTATTTTTTCACATTTCAATTTCAGTTTGATTGGTAGTTTGTTCACATATACGTTGTTAGGAATTGATCTAAATACATCTTTATTCCAAATGGCATTGCAATTGTCCCAGTATTGCTTATTCAAAATGCCACTTTGTCCTAGTCATCTGAGCTATCTCCTTTACATATACCAGATTCCTGCACACAGTTATATATGTTTTTGGATTTTCTGCTGTATTCCATTGATCAGTTTGTTTATTTATGTGCCAGGATTACACAGTTTTACATACAGGTATCGTACTCGAATTTCATCACTTACAGATGAGGACACAAACTGTCTTCCCAAACCATGCAGAGGCAGAACCAGAGATGGAAACTGGTTTTCTTGACTTACAACTTGGTTCTTGTCCTTTTTTGTTGTGTTGCTCTCATCTGTCTCCTCCACTGTCTTTGGTGAGAGTGAAAAAAATCTATTTGCAAGGAAGAAATTGCTTTGCCCATAAAAGAATAGGCAAGGAATGATGCTCTTCTCAGAACGGATTTGTAGCAAGAGTCATGAGGCAAATACTTTTCCGGAGAATGTGAAGAAATATTCCACCACATGGATGGCTCCATATAGAGAGTAGGACCTGGGAAGGTGTAGAGTAAGTAGTAGAGAGATTGTCTAAGAGGAAGCTGAGAAGCTGAGGGGTTAAGTGATACGACCAAGGTCACACAGTACACCAGTGACAGAGCTGTGGTTTAACACAGATGCCCTTATAGCCCTCCCAGCTCCTTGGCGATGATTTATCAGACACTTTTTTGAATAACCGCTTCTTTTAAGCTGCTGTGCATTTGTGTGTACATTAAAATTTGACCTTGTTATATGATGTTTGGCACAAAAAGTTATTGGTAGCCTGCCTGTACCGCACTTAAGTTCCTGCTGAAGTTTTAACCCAACGAATGAAAAAAATTGTTGGATGGGCTTGGAGAGACAATTCTTCTTATAAATAGTGCTAAAACTCCTTTTTTATATGGACCTGTTCAGTGAAAATCTAAACAACAAAGACATTTGATTTACTGCAGGCATTAGGTTGGAGTGTTAAGTGGTTGTTTTAATTGCAGAGTTTTTATAAAAGAGCTGCTTTCACCATATAGTTGATTACAGTTTAAAAACAGAGACATATGATTTATTATAAACTTTGTTTTTGAGAACTAAACTTTTTGAAGAACTAAAAATATGTATTTCAAAAATTTTCGACTGTAGGAGGTGTGGGGACCTGACTGTTTTCTTTTCCTCCTTTGGAAATGGTATGTGGCTGTTGAGTTTGAAGTGATCGGAGAGTCTTCTTTGGTGGTATCAAAGAATAAGAGACAGGAAATGGGAATCTCTGGGTTCTGTGTTTGACTGGGCTAAAGACTTGGCTCAGGCAAACTGGGTAAGTAATCTGCATGCTTCCTGGTGGCTGAGACGGTAAAGAATCCGCCTGTGATGCAGGGGACCCAGGTTCAATCCCTGTTTTGGGAAGATCCCCTGGAGGAGGGAATGGTGACCCACTCCAGTATTTTTGCCTAGAGAATCCCCATGGACAGAAGAGCCTGGCAGGGTTACAGTCCATGGGATCACAAACAGTTGGACACGACTGAGAGACTAACATTTTCACTTCAACCTGCGTGCAGCATGGCCTTGGCTTGGCTGGCCCACTCTTCAATTATAGGCCATCTCTAAATACTCTCTGGTTTCCCTGGTGGCTCAGACAGTAAAGCATCTGCCTACAATGCAGGAGACCTGGGTTCAACCCCTTGCTTGGGAAGATCCTCTGGAGAAGGAAATAGCAATCCACTCTAGTACTCTTGCCTGGAAAATCCCATGGACGGAGAAGCCTGGTAAGCTACAGTCCATGGGGTCCCAAAGAATCCAACATGACTGAGCGACTTCACTTTCACTTTCACTTTCTAAATACTCAGCCCCTCCCTACCAGTCTCACCCCATCCTCTCTCAATCTTAGCTCATAACAGGAGCATAATTGATCAGAGTGGCAGCAGAGGCATACTCACACTATTAAAAGGTGTACTCTCTTACACTCACCATAAAACTCTGTGACCTCTGGGAATGCCAATGCCCCCTGTAAAAAGCGTACACTTTCCTTTCAACAGAGAGCCCCATTCATGTTTGGTTTTGAAGTACTGAGTTTGTTTAGCTATTGCAGATGCAAAATGTTTCAGATTTCTTTTGTGTGTAGAATTGTTCTGAAAGATGAATGTGTTTGAGATATTTTACTTGGGAAGCTGTTTTTGAAGTTGCATCTGAATATGAGGGTCTCTGTTATTTAGAGGCTTTACTAAGTGAAAAACGAAAATAATTCTGATAAAATTTTGCATATTGGCCAGATCCCAATGTCTTTTATATATTGTGTCTAATTATTATATTCCATTTCTCATCTAGGCTCTCCTTGTTCCTCATTGCCTTCTTAAAAGAGATTGCATCATCTTTATAATGGAGACACATTCTTTGTGCCCAACACATAAAAAAATAAAATATGCACACGTGTAAACAGATAAAAGTGAATAGTGTTGTCTTTGCACTAGATTAAGATCTGAAGAGACCCTAAGTATTGGGAAAATTATTTCCTTCATATCGCTCATCCTTGGTATTATATTCAAAGTAAACCTTAGAGGGATGCTAAAGTAAGATGGCTTTTCCCCTGTATTTTCTGATAAATCCATCAAACCTCATCTTTTCTTTTTCTTAACACTTTTCTCTCTTATTTGCCCTGAGGGTGCCCTAAACTTATGTTCAGTTGGCCTACTGAATGTTGTAACACTGGATATATTGACAAATGTTGTACACATTTCCCTGGGATAAGTAGGGAATAACTTCACCGCCCAAAAGGATTATTTTCTAGGTCTTATTGCACTAGAATTATCCAAAATCTTGTTAAGCCAACAGTTCTTAAGAGAAAAAATATAAAAATTTGTGTGCTTGTATTTTTTTGTTGTTTAGTTGTTAAGTCATGTCTGACTCTTTACAACCCATGGACTGCAACACACCAGGCTTCCCTGTCCTTCACTATCTCTCCAAGTTTCCTCAGATTTGTGTTCATTGAGTCGGTGATGCTGTCTAACCATCTCATCCTCTGCTGCCTCTTTCTTCTTTTGCCTTCAATCTTTCCCAGCATCATGGTCTTTTCCAATGAGTTGGCACTTTGCATCAGACAACCCAAGTACTGGAACTTCAGCTTCAGCATCAGTCCTTGCAATGAATATTCAGGGTTGATTTCCTTTAGAATTTGCTGGTTCGTTCTCCTTGCAATTCAAGGGGCTCTCAAGAGTCTTCTCCAGCACCACAATTCAAAAGCATCAATTCTTAAGTGCTCAGCCTTCTTTATGGTCCAACTCTCACATCTGTACATGACTACTGTAAAAAACATAGCTTTGACTAGATGGACTTTTGTTGACAAAGTGATATCTCTGATTTTTAATAAGCTGTGTAGGATTGTCATAGCTTTCCTTCCAAGGAGTAAGTGTCTTTTAATTCATGGCTGCAGTCACTGTTCACAGTGATTTTGGAGCCCAAGAAAATAGTCTGTCGTTGCTTCCACTTTTCCCCCTTCTATTTGCCATGAAGTGATGCGACCAGATGCCATGATCTTAGTGCTTATATATGCAGAGTGATTCATGGGGTCGCAAAGAGTCAGACACGACTGAGAGACTGAACTGAAGTGTTTTACATGTGTAATTCACTTAATTATCATATAGCCTATAATAGTCTTGTTTTTAATCTCGAAGAAACAAGGGCAGAGAAATTAAGAAATTGCTCAGGATCAGAGTCCACTATGCAGCAAAGTTGGAATGTGAATCTAGGCAGCGTGGCTTCAGGTTATTATGCTAATCAGTCGATCTACTCAAAAAGAATAAAAACAACAAGCGCTTTCCTAGTGCTAGACCTTATTGTCAGTACTTTATGGATTTTAGCCCTTTTGGTCTTCACAAAAACCCTATGAGTTGTGCTCATTTTCTATGTACTCCTTCAAACATGCTCCATCTGCCCATAGTTGCCTCTGTACCTTGAGAGGCTGACCTTTGGTACTGAATATTTTGCTTTGTGGTTTCTGACTGTTTGCCAAATAGAGTTCCCATCATGAGATCAGAAGGTGGAAGCCAAGTGAGGTCACGGTACCTACTACTTTGGCTTCCTCCCTTTTGAGTTACTGTAGGTTGGCTGCATCCCTTTCTGAAAGGCTACAGCTCCTGTTTACTTGGATTTCTCCAACAGTTACTCCTTCTGAGTTTTGATAACTGTCCTTCCCCTGCTTACTAGGCATAGGTGTGGTAAGTTTCTTCGCGGTTGCTAGGTCAGGGCTGCTCTGACCCTTTGCAAGTAGTCCATTAAATCCTCTTCAACCACTGTTTCTGAGTGTGCCATTTTTCTTGCTAATACCCATATGAAACAAAGTATATTTTTATCATCAACACAGTTGCCTTATAAGGCACAGAGAAGTAAAATAAAGGGCCCAAGATAATTGTTAGAACTGGGATTAAACCTATGCTGTCTGGCTAAAGTCTATGCCTTTAGTCACCACACTCTTGTGCCTTTGGGTTTAAGCTTGTGTTGGACAGAAAAGAGCTTGCAGTGCAGGTTATTGCACATCAAAGGACTTTTGCAATATCAAAGGATATTGCATATCAAATGGATAGTTTTCTGAAGCTAAGCAAGGTGATGTAAAGCTTTATAGCATAAAAGTGCCCTGGGGTAAATGTAATGAGTTTATTTACATATGTATCAAACATGTATCAAAGTTTTGTATTTTGAGGACAAATCATCAGCAAAACAGATTCTTGATTGTGAATGGTCCTAAGATGCACCCATTTGTTTTCAAATAAGAGATTAAGGACAGAAATTAAGGACAGAAATGGTATGGACCTAACAAAAGCAGAAGATATTAAGAAGAAGTGGTAAGAATACACAGAAGAACTTTACAAAAAAGATCTTCATGACCCAGATAATCACAATGATGTCATCACCAACCTAGAGCCAAACAACCTGGAATGCTAAATCAAGTGGGCCTTAGGAAGCATCACTACAAACAAAGTTAGTGGAGGTGATGGAATTCCAGTTGAGCTATTTCAAATCCTAAAAGATGATGTTGTGAAAGTGATGGACTCAATATATCAGCAAATTTGGAAAACTCAGCAGTGGCCACAGGACTGGAAAAGGTCATTTTTTCATTCCGATGCCTAAGAAAGACAATGCCAAAGAATGCTCTATCTACAGCACAGTTGTACTCATCTCACATGCTAGTAAAGTAATGCTCAAAATTCTCCAAGCCAGGCTTCAACTGTATGTGAACTGTGAACTTCCAGATGTTCAAGCTGGTTTTAGAAAAGGCAGAGGAACCAGAAATCAAATTGCTGACATCTGTTGGATAATTGAAAAAGCAAGAGAGTTCCTGAGAAACATTTACTTCTGATTTGTTGACTATGACAAAGCCTCTGACTGTGTGGATCACAATAAACTGTGGAAAATTCTGAGAGAGACAGGAATACCAGACTGCCTGACCTGCCTCTTGAGAAATCTGTATGCAGGTCATGAAGCAACAGTTAGAACTGGACATGGAACAACAGACTGGTTCCAAATAGCAAAAGGAGTACGTCAAGGCTGTATGTTGTCACCCTGCTTATTTAACTTTTATGCAGAGTACATCATGAGAAACGCTGGGCTGGAAGAAGCACAAACTGGAATCAAGATTGCTGGGAGAAATATCAATAGCCTCAGATATGTAGATGACATCACCTTTATGGCAGAAAGTGAAGAAGAACTAAAGAGCCTCTTGATGAAAGTGAAGGAGGAGAGTGAACAAGTTGGCTTAAAGCTCAACATTCAGAAAAGAAGATCATGGTATTCAGTCCTATCACTTCATGGCCAATAGATGGGGAAACAGTAGAAACAGTGTCAGACTTTTATTTTGGGGGGCTCCAAAATTACTGCAGATGGTAACTGCAGCCATGAAATTAAAAGACACTTGCTCTTTGGAAGGAAAGTTATGACCAACCTAGACAGCATATTAAAAAGCAGAGACATTCCTTTGCCAACAAATGTCCGTCTAGTCAAAGCTATGGTTTTTCCAGTAGTCATGTACAGATATTAAAGTTCGACTATAAAGAAAGCTGCATGCTGAAGAGTTGATGCCTTTGAGCTGTGGTGTTGGAGAAGACTCTTGAGGGAGTCAACTCTGGGAGTTGGTGATGGACAGGGATGCCTGACATGCTGCAGTCTATGGGGTCATAAAGAGTCAGACATGACTGAGTGACTCAACTGAATTTTGGATTTGATTAGCAAGGAGTGATACAGCAAAAAAGAAAAGCCTCAGTGCTAGATATAGCTGTGATTATTGTCCAATAAACATAACTTTAAAAAATATTCCTTTGAGTCAATAATGTTAATCAGTGATTAATAATGTGTTTTCTTTCCTTAGGCAGTAGAAATTCTCTTTTTCATTATCATGTTGCATTCAAAACAGGTTCAATATAGTCAAGGTAGAGTCTTATAAAATCAAGTGACACTTTTTTATGCCAGTACTGCAAAAAGAATACCAGTTAATATGCATGTTAATTCTTTCCCCTTGTTGTTGTTGTTCAGTCACTCAGTTGTGTCTGACTCTTTGAGACCCCATGAACTGCATTGTGCCAGACTTTGTTGTCCTTCACTATCTCCCAGAGTTAGCTCAAACTCATGTCCATTGAGTCAATGATGCTATCCATCTATCTTATCCTCAGTTGTACCCTTCTGCTGCCCTCAATCTTTCCCAGCATCAAGGTCTTTTCCAATGAGTCAGTTCTTTGGATCAGGTAGTCAAAGTATTGGAGTTTCAGCTTCATCATCTGTCCTTCCTTCTTTTCCCCTATTCACTGAAATATTCCTTTTGGAATCATTCTACTATAAGCCTTTAGAAAAAAGAACCCTGGACCAGGAATAATAGTCCTGGATTCTGATGCCAACTTTGCTCTAACTGGTTGTGAGATCTGGTTCAAATAGACTAATTGTCTGGACTGAAGTTTCCTCATCTGTGTAGAAACAAAGGTAGGCTAGGTTGTCTTTTAACACTAAAGTTTTATGACTCTTTGATTAACCACAAATGTTTCTGTCTTTATCAAATATTAGAAGACACAAAAAAGTTAGGCAAGTCATCTAAGGTAAAAATCGTATTAGTGCAGAGTTGGAGTGATATATATATATATATATATATATATATATATATTTCTTGATACCTGGTTCTCTGACAATAGTTCCTAGAAAGAAATGTGTACTAGTTAGAGTGACAATGTTTCCTGTAACAAATAGGTGCAAATATACAGTCACTCAAAATAGTAGACCTTTGTTTCAGGGTGACTGTCCTTTCCTCAGGATTCAGACTGATGGAAGCTCTGGCATTTTCAACACATGTCTCTCAAGAGAATTGTTATCTCCATCTCTGCAGCCAGTGGCAAAAAGAACATAGAGGAACATATTTAAGGCTTATCTAGAGTAGGTACTGAAGTGGCACATATCACTTCNTCAGACTGATGGAAGCTCTGGCATTTTCAACACATGTCTCTCAAGAGAATTGTTATCTCCATCTCTGCAGCCAGTGGCAAAAAGAACATAGAGGAACATATTTAAGGCTTATCTAGAGTAGGTACTGAAGTGGCACATATCACTTCCATTCACATTCCATTTGCTACAACTCAATATATTTCCCCTCATACATACAAGGAACGCTATGAAATGTAGTATGGTTGTGTGCCCAGGAAAAAGAAGCACATGGATTTTAGTGAACCATTAGTAATTTTTGCCTTTGAATGGGTGTGACATATGCAAGAACAAATTTATATTCAGGGAAATTGCCTTATTTTTTTCAGATTGTCAGGTGGCCTTATTTTGTCATATTTCAATAACACTTTTCTGTAAATCCCCTTTCCATCAGCCANAAATTATTATATATATGTATATTATGTATATATCAGGCTTCCTTGGTGGCTCAGATGGTAAAGTGTCTGCCTGCAATGTGGGAAACCTAGGTTTGATCCCTGGGTGGGGAAGATCCCCTGGAGAAGGAAATGGCAACCCACTCCAGTACTCTTGCCTGGAAAATCCCATCGATGGAGGAGCCTGTTAGGCTATAATCCATGGGGGTCGCAAGGAATTGGACATGACTGAGTGGCTTCACTTTCACTTTCATATATGTATATTATAAGTATATATATAGAGAGAGTTGCCTGCTCAGTTGAGAGAGGTATTTATAAATCAAAAGTCAAAATTAGTCCTAACTATTGCAGATTATGTTTATTAATAAAATCCATAGGGCATAATGTTATTGTTTGACATAATGTGGGATCCAAGGAGATTTTTAATTTGGTCCTGATTTACAGAGAAATTTGCCATTACCTGATATTAATAATTTATAATGTGCACATATCCAGTATATGATGGTTTTCAAATATGAACACAAATTCCTTTTCAGTCTTCCCAATGAGAGGTAGAATCTTCTCAGAACTGGGTGGGCTTTTGTGACTGCTTCAACTGATAGGGTCATGGGTAATACATTCTAAGACCCCCAAGGTGGATGGCTGAAACTGTGGATAGTACTGAACCATATATATATTATGTTTTTTCCTTTACAGGTGTGTACATGTTAAGTCCCTTCAGTTGTGTTTAACTCTTTATACCTTTATGGATTGTAGCCTGCCAGGCTCCTCTGTCCATGGAATTCTCCAGGCATGAATACTGGAGTGGGTTGCCATGTCCTCCTCCAGGAGATCTTNCCTTTACAGGTGTGTACATGTTAAGTCCCTTCAGTTGTGTTTAACTCTTTATACCTTTATGGATTGTAGCCTGCCAGGCTCCTCTGTCCATGGAATTCTCCAGGCATGAATACTGGAGTGGGTTGCCATGTCCTCCTCCAGGAGATCTTCCCGCCCCTGGAATCAAACCTGTGTCTCTTAAGTCTCCTGCATTTTCAGACAGGTTCTTTACCACTAGTGCCACTCGGGAAGGCTTTCCTTTACATACATACCTACAATAAAGTTTAATTTACATATTAGGCACAGAAAGAGAATAACAACAAAAACAAAAAATTAGAACAATTTTAACAATATACTGTAATAAAAGTTATGTGAACATGGTCTCTTTGTAAACATCTTGTACAAATTTAACAGCTTTTCCATCTTAACTCATTATTGACTGGGGGATTTTTGCAGAAATTAAGGCCTGAATTGAACTGAATGATGGTAGATCAGGAGGCGAGTAAAATTACATTACTCTTTCAAGGAATAATGCTATAATTATCTAGTTAAATCTGTAACTAAGCCTCTGCATTTACAGGTAACTCCTGACTGTAGCTGTAGAAATGAATAGAATTAATTTAAAAGTCGGGTCCATGTTGGTATCAAAAATATTTTAAGTGGTAAATATATTAACTTGGAACACTGTTTTGGAAAATTGCTTTGTTAATTATGGGAAAGTATGTATAGTTTGAAGAAGTCCTTATCTTCTGTTTTTAGAAGGAATGAATAATAGTTTTAGATTAGCTTAGTAAGCAAATCACAATACTTTTCATACATTTCTACAGTTTGTTTGGTCTCTAAAGTGATAGCCATTGTGGGGTATGTTGAATTTGATGTGATCCATGATTCAGGTTTTTTTTTTTAGGCAAAATAATTTTGTGACCTTTTAATAGAGAGGGAAACAGCAATCCACTCCAGTATTCTTGCATGGGAAATCCCATGGACAGAGGAGCCTGGAGGGAGACAGTCTGTGGGGTCGAAAAAGAGTCAGACATGACTTAGGGACTAAACAACAACAAACAGATATATGCTAGCTAGATATAGACAAGCAGATTTATAGCTAGATATAGACAAGCTATAATAAGCCCATTTGTGGGACATCTCTTTTGAGAATGTACGTTCATTTCACTATGATTCACATTTTGAGTGCGGAATTAACAATATTTAGAGTATAGTCAGTAGGTTGAAAACTATTACTGTTGACCTCAGACTATTTGAGATTTATTGTTAGAAAAGTTTTCTATTGTTTTATAAAATCAATTTTACACTGAAAATACACACTTATGTTTTAGAGATGGTTATTAAAAATTGTATTGAAAATGAATACAGGGCTTAGAATCTCCTCAGATTAATTTTATTCTAGTCAGAAAAGATGAGAAAAAAGGATGAAGTTGCAGAGTAAAGGTTAGACTTCTTTATCATGTTGACATAATTGTTGGCATTCAAAATAGCTGTTTATTATTTTTGTGTATTTAACTTGATACTGACTATAATTAGCATGTGAAGGACTAATGCTCCTGATATTTTGAACTAGGATCAGGAAAATATTTCCTTGAACTAGAAATTATTAAGGGTAGAGGAGTGAGTGAGTGAGTGGGTGAAAGTCAGATTTTTTGGGACCCCCATGGACTATACAGTCCATGGAATTCTCCAGGCCACACTACTGGAGTGGGCAGCCCTTCCCTTCTCCAGGGGATCTTCCTAACTCAGGTATCTTCCCAACCCAGGGATCAAACGGGGGTCTCCTGCATTGCAGGCAGATTCTTCACCAACTCAGCTACCAGGGAAGCCCCAAGAATAGAGGATATTAACTTAAAAGACCCTGATGCTGGGAAAGATTGAAGGCAAAAGGAGAAAGGGGCAGCAGAGGATGAAATGGTTAGATAGCATCACTGACTCAGGGGACAGGAATTTGAGCAAATTCCAGGAGATAGTGGAGGACAAAAGGGCCTGGCATGCTGCAGGTCATGGGTTGCAAAGCATCAGACATGACTTAGTGATTGAACAACATATTAACTTTCTACAGAAGTACCTCATTTTAAGATATCGTTTCTAAAATGTGGTGCTTAGTTAAAGGACTAGGGTGTTTGTCAAACTGGGAAGATAAAAATATTGTTGAATATCAATTAATGTGATTAAGGTATCCTTAGGAAGAATGAAGATAACATAAAATGACATAAAAAGCAAAACCACATAGTATTATGACATTGGATAATTGGTCATGGAGAATCCCATAGATGGAGGAGCCTGGAAGGCTGCAGTCCATGGGGTCGCTGAGAGTCAGACATGACTGAGTGACTTCACTTTCACTTTTCACTTTCATGCATTAGAGAAGGAAATGGCGACCCACTCCAGTGTTCTTGCCTGGAGAATCCCAGGGATGGGGGAGCCTGGTGGGCTACCATCTATGGGGTTGCACAGAGTTGGACACGACTGAAGTCACTCAGCAGCAAGGCCTGTGGCCAGCTCTAAAAAACAAATACATCTGCCTCCAGTTAATAACATTCGGATAACAAAAGACGTATTAATATGTCTCTGGTCAATAATGTGTTGTTAACTAAGCACTTATGCACTGTTGCCGTAACTTCTGCAGTTTTAGGTGTGACATCAAAACTAGCAGAAATTTCTTTTTCCTTCAAAATTTCGTGGATACAAGATTCATTCTTATCATAGACCTTAACAACTTTTGCTTACTTTTTTTTTTTTTTTTGCTTTTCTTAAGTTAACTTTCACCTTTGCATTTAAAGGAAGCCCATTATGGCTTCTTTTTGGGATATCCAGATTACCAGCACAACCACTTTTGTGCTTTGGGGCCTTTATTAAGTAAAATAGGCTTTACTTGAACTAAGGCACTGAGATGCTGTAGTAGTTGATCCGATAATCAAGGCCCGCAGAATGCCTTTGATGGGGACGATTCAAGTCTGTGAGACAAAGCAAGACAGCGGCGAGATTTCTTCGCCCAATTTAAAACATGCTTGCTTGCTAAATCTCTTCAGTCTTGTCTGACTGCTCTGTGATTCTGTGGGTGGTAGCCCACCAGCCTCCTCTGTCTGGAATTTTCCAGGCAAGAATAGTGGGATGGGTAGCCATGCCCTCTCCATGGGATCTTCCCCATTCAGGGGTCAAACATGCAGTCTCTTATGTCTCCTGCATTGGCAAGCAGGTTCTTTACTGCTAGAGCCACATGGGAAGCCCCAATTTAGAAATATGAATTGTTTATTTTTGGAATTTTCCAGTTAGCAACTTATTGACCAGAGACATACTAACAGGTCTTTGGTTACCTGAAAGTTATTGACTGTAAATGTTTCAGTATTCACTCATGTAACAAATCGCTGACCACAGGCATCTATTTCTGCAAAAATGCCCCAGTCAATAATGTTAAAATTTTTGGACAGAGATTGACTATGGATTACCAAAACTGCAGATGAAGGAAACTACTATCAGTCCAGTTCAGTCGTTCAGTTGTGTCTGACTCTTTGCGACCCCATGAACTGCAGCACGCCAGGCTTCCCTGTCCATCACCAGCTCCTGGAGTTCACTCAGGCTCATGTCCATCAAGTCAGTTATGCCATCCAGCCATCTCATCCTCTGTCGTCCCCTTCTCCTCCTGCCCCCAATCCCTCCCAGCATCACAGTCTTTTCCAATGAGTCAACTCTTCACATGAGGTGGCCAAAGTANTCACACCATTGTGATTATCTTGGTCATGAAGATCTTTTTTGTACAGTCCTTCTGTGTATTCTTGCCACCTTTTCTTAATCTCTTCTACTTCTGTTATGTCCATACCCTTTCTGTCCTTTATTGAGCCCATCTTTGCATGAAATATTCCCTTGGTATCTCTAATTTTCTTAAAGGGATCTCTAGTCTTTCCCATTTTGTTGTTTTCCTCTATTTCTTTGGATTGATCGCTGAGGCAGGCTTGCTTATCTCTTCTTGCTATTCTTTGGAACTCTGCATTCAAATTGGTATGTCTTTCCTTTTCTCCTTTGCTTTTCGCTTCTCTTCTTTTCACAGCTATTCACACATGATACACCTTAAATCTGCACATGATTTGTACATGATAGAATGGTTTAAATCTGCACATGAATTGCACATGATACACCTTAAGTCTGCACACGATACACCTTAAATACACACAATTTTATTTGTCAATTATGTTTCAATAAATTTGGTAAAATGATAGCCTCTATTACTTTTATTTTGCTGCACATATTCTGTCTTTGTACTTCAATATGTAAAAAAAACAAACATATTTAACATTTGTGTATCAGTATGTATGGGCTTCCCAGGGGTCACAGTGGTAAAGAATCTGCCTGCCAATGCAGGAGATTCAGGAAACATGGGTTTGATTCCTGGGTCAGGAAGATCCCCTGGAGAAGGAAATGGCAACCTGTTCCAATATTCTTGCCTGGAAAATTCCATGGACAGAGGAGCCTGATGGGCTATGGTCCATTGGGTTGCAGAGTGGGACACAACTGAGCATGCACACCTGTACCTATCAATATGTAATGCTCAAATACTTTGAACCTTTTCAAGTACTGTCATCTTCTATATTTAAGTTTGATTTGATATGTTTATTAAATATCAATAATAGCATTAAAACAAAAGTGATTATTTCCCTACCTTAGGAAAGATGTGTACTAGCAAATTTACATATTGCTAAGAACACTGCTAAATTCTTTGTATCAATATGAAGAATGCTTAACCTCATTTTGAATAAAAATGAAGACTAGCAGAAGAAAATACTAGTTATATTTTTACAAAGTGGTTTCATTTTAAGCTTGGTTGAAATACTACAATGGTGTCTACTCAAATTAAAATAAAATCTTTTTTAGTGGGTTTTAGAATTGCTCACTGTTTGGAATCATCCATGTTCCTGCTTATTCCTGTTCATTTGGCTACTTAGACATGTATGGTCTCTTTGTCCATTTTCCTTGTCTTTTTAATTGGTTTTAATAAGCGAGGCCTGTGCCACCAGGTCTCAAAATTAAGAAATACAGTTCAAATTCATTCATTCAAGTCTAATTTATTCAGAATTTGTGATGATGTGGTTTAAGACGGACTTGAGTTTATTTTACAGTTTCTGAGAAAAGTTGTTGAATGAATTATTAGCTTTAGTGACCTTGCAAATTTCCAAGATAGGATATGGAAGTTAAGATGCTGTCTTAAAGCCCTGTAGTAATTAATGGTAGAGACAGGACTATAGCTTAGGACTCCTGATTCCCATCCAGGGGCAACTTGTGAGAAGAATCTCTTTCTAAGGAGTTTAGAAATTCCACTTGCATACTGAACTGAATGAAAGCTTACAGTTTTTCTGATTCGTCTACCCTTTCCTGTGTGTGTGCATGTTCTCCTCACCCGCTCCTATATAACAAGATGTGACTACCTCACCCAATTTGAAGATACAAATTTCTAACTAACTAAATGAAATTTTGGAGTCGTTGAGAGAGTGAGAAGACCTTTAAAGAACTGTAGTATCATTGTTAAGCAACTCAAAATTAAATTTAGTCATAGGGTAAACCGATATGAGGAATGTGTCTGTTGCTGTGTGAGGAAATGGAAAAACAAGAAAAGGGTTTATGTAAAGGATAAATAAGAGGCTATGGAAGTGTTCACCTCTTTGGACATAAACTGGCCTACAGGATGTTAAAAGAAATCAGTTTCACTCCAAGTTTGTGTACATGGTAGGGAGCCGGGTGGTTATCCAATATGGACTTTAAAGGAACAAACAAGAAAGGAAACAATTTACGTCTGACTTTTGAGTAACACAGAGGAAATCATTGGCGATGTAGACATAAGGGACTACTTAACAGAGTGATAGCCATCATAATTCAGTTAGATCGTAATTGGGAATCAAGTGAGACCCAGAAAAGTAAAACTTCAGATGACGATTACCAAATTAAAGCAGAGAAAACAGTAAAAAAAGTAAGGCTATACTTAAATATAAAATCAAGGGAGAAGGCTCCAGAGGACAAAATTGAATGTACAAAAAAAAATGGCTACCTAGAATATTCACTACTATTATTTTTCAAATTTTAAAGTGACTGAATCAAATAATATGATCCAGAGAAAGGAAAAAATGTGAGTAATAAAATATAAAATGCAGATGTGGGTCAAGAAAGATTATGGAATGAAGCTGAACCAGTATAAAATGATAGTGAAAGTAACACCAGCAAAAGTCCATACCATTGCATGAGAAGCTAAAACAAATAAAGTAAAACTTTTTTTTTCAAGTTTCTAACATATGAAATTTCAGGGATAATTTCAACTAGACCTCGAAAAATGGCAAAGAAAAGCTATGGATAGAAGTGGTAGGTATGTTGTTAAAATCAGAAAAGAATTTTAAGTTGAGTTGACAGCAAATATAATTTAATCTGCCCTTTTAGCTTTAAGGATACAAGTAACTGTTCTACCTAAGGGTAGGATAAAGACCAGGGTTTATTTGAGCTTTAGGGAGATTCTGAGCAGAGCATCATGTTAAGATTAACCTGTTACTGAACTGGAGGACTTTTCAACCCTTGGCACAAGGATGTAGTGTTTTCTTTTGGCAGAACGGATGTAGTGGAGAACGTGCTGGCTTTGGAGTCAGTAGAGCAGGTCCAGTACTCCAGGTCTGCCACTTAGAAATGATGTGAATTTGAGACAAATCTTGTTTATTATGGGGTTTAGTTTCTTCAGAGTTATTTATTAGATAAGACCATTTCTCAGTTACTTTTAAACTGAAGTTTATGGAAAAGGAACATATAAAAATAAAATTCCAATAGCCCATTCTCTCACTCCTGGATCTGTGAACAGAAATCAGGGGCTTAGAAAAAGGAAGTCTTCTAATTTTTCTTTTTCCCTTTTGACCTCTGATTCTAGTGTTGACTCCAAGGCTAAATGTTAGGTGGAGAATTTCATAACAATTTAAGGAATATTTTGTGAGATTTGGAGAGTCTCGCAATTCTGTTGAATCCTGCCTTAGAGTTAGGTCTAGGAAGCTTAGGTACCACTGTGGTTTATACACAATAATTATACTCACTCATTCAGTAGAGATCTTTTTAGAGCCTGCCGTGTTCTAGATGTGTGCTAGAGTGTTTGGATATCAAGTAATAAAACATCACTCTTATTCCTGAAGAACTCATTTTAATGAGTTGAATATCATATCCTGCATTGTGGTGAGAGAGTTTGTACAACCAATGCTGTTCGGGTGTGCTTAGTCACTCAGTCATGTCCAACTCTTTGCAAACCCATGGACTGCAGCCTGCCAGGCTCTTCTCTCCATGGAATTCTCCAGGCAAGAATACTGGAGTGGGTTGCCATTCCCTTCTCCAGAAGATCTTCCCAACCCAGGGATTGAACCTGGGTCTCCCACATAGCAGGCAGATTCTTTACCATCTGAGGGAATGAGGAAGCCCTTACGTACTGCATTAGTGGAAATAAATATGATATTGTTGAACAGCAGCTTGTATTCTTTTATGAAGGACAGCATAAAATTAGTTTCTTGACATCAGGACACTTGTTTTTAAATAACCACTACTTGCTATACCTTTATGAATTTAATACGGCTTTTCATCAACTTCAAGATATCATTAGTTATTAGTCACATCACCAGTACAACAACTATTTTGTGGGGTAAAGAAGAGACTGCCTCATTTGGGTACACATTGATTTTCAGACATGTCTCAGTTTCTGAACTCTTAAAATATGAAAGAAATGTGATTTATAATTCAAGAAATGGAATAGGCCAACAAGTAATATAATAGCTAACTCTTGTTTATTTTGGAGACAAGCACGGCCTCAGATAACAAAAAAATAGCAAATTATCCTAAGCCAGAAATAATAAATAATGCATTCCTCCACTTACAGCGGGCTTCCCAGGTGGCACACTGGTAAAGAATCCACCTGCCAGTGCAGGAGATAAAAGAGACGTGAGTTTCATCCCTGAGTTGGGAAGATCCACTGGAGCAGAAAATGGCAACCTGCTCCAAGTATTCTTGCCTGGAAAATTCCGTGGACGGAGGAGCCTGATGGGTTACAGTCCATGGGGTTGCAAAGAAACAGACACGACTGAGTGATAGTGCACACACGCCTCATACAGTAGTATAGAAAGGCATTTGACAATCAGGACATACACAGCCTCTCCAACAAATCACAACATTTGTGAGGGGCTGGAAAGCAATGCAGCTTCCCCATGCCCACCTGTTTTATCCCAGGTACACAGTTCAGTTCAGTCACTCAGTNATAGAAAATAAGCCTCAACAAATTTAAGAGGACATTAATTATTTCAGGCATATCTTCTGACCACGATGGCATGAAACTAGAATTCAAATACAGAAAGAAGATGAGAAAACAATGATTACATGGAAACTAAATACTCTCTTTGAACCCATGAATTGCAGCACACCAGGCCTCCCTGTCCATCACCAACTCCCAGAGTTCACTCAGACTCATGTCCATTGAGTCGGTGATACCATCCAGCCATCTCATCCTCTGTCATCCTCATTCTCCTCCTGTCCCCAATCCTTCTCAGCATTAGAGTCTTTTCCAATGAGTCAACTCTTCTCATGAGGTGGTCAAAGTACTGGAGTTTCAGCTTTAGCATCATTCCTTCCAAAGAAATCCAAGGGCTGATCTCCTTCAGAACGGATTGGTTGGATCTCCTTGCAGTCCCAGGGACTCTCAAGAGTCTTCTCCAACATCACAGTTCAAAAGCATCAATTCTTCGGCTCTCAACCTTCTTCACAGTCCAACTCTCACATCCCAGATACACATTCCTCGCTGAAAAACACAACAGATAATTGAATAGACCAAGCTGAATTGCCTAAATTCAGACTTCTGAGTTCTCATTTAAAGGAGAAAGGGGAAATATGGTGGGAGATTTCATTTTTTCTTCTTTTTAAAAAAAAGTATATTTATTATTGGCTGTGTTGGGTCTTCATCGCTTTTAGCAGGCTTTCTGTGTTAGTAGTGAGTGGGCTTACCCTTACTTTTCTTTGTGATGCTTGGGCATCTCACTGTGGCACCTTCTCTTGTTGTGGTATGCACGCTCTAGACGTGTGGGTTTCAGTAGTTTCAGCACGTGGGACACAGGCTTAGTTGCTCTGAGCATGTGGAATCTTCCTGAACCAGGGATTGAACCTGTGTTTCCTGCATTAGCAGATGGATTTTTATCCACTTGCCACCAGGAAAGTCCAAAATATTGTTTCTTTTTAATGCATTACTTATACATCAAAGATAATTGTGAGTCATAGGTATAAATAATTGAACTGAAGATGGTCGCAAGCTGCATGCTTGTGGTGTGCTAAGTCGCTTTAGTTGTGTCTGACTCTCTGTGATCCTATGGACTGTAGCCTGCCAGGCTCCTCTTGTCCATGGGATTTCCCAGGCAAAAATGCTGGAGTGGGTTGCCATGCCCTCCTCCAGGGGATCTTCCTGACCTAGGGATCAAACCCATGTCTCTTATGTTTCCTTTATTGACAGGTGGGTTCTTTACTACTAGCACTACCTGGGAAGCCAAGCTGCATAAGCAGCTGCAACTGTAAATGGGGTGGGGAGGTACATTTCCAAACTGTTGCTTTGAAAACATTCACATCACTGCATGCACAGGATGGTTAGATGCATTTGTTTTTTGTTTTGCTTTTATATGTTTTACATAAATCAAATTTCTTGCTCCTCTAAGAATATAGCATACACATAATCACATATATTTACCTATCATGGGAGTAAAGTGCATGCTTACACAAGTTTTGAAACATGATAATTTCTTGAAAAACTAGGTTTCAAGTGATATGTACAATAAGCTTGGGCCAAGTAGATGTAGAAATGGACCTCGGGTGCCAAATCTGATTCGGATAACAAATTGACTAGAGAAATTGCTGCCAAAAATATTTGTAGTAGGTCACAATTTCTTCCTGTATAAACTTAAAGAAAAAAAAATGTCTGTATCAGGTATATTGTGTGTCATATGACTAAAATCATCTTGAAATATGCCAATAAGCTATTTGCTTTAAAATAAGTACATACTCAACATATTTTAACTTAATTAAAAGGCTGTGGGCTAGAATTATATCTGATTCTGTAGGATTTTTCTTGTATAAGTAATTCATCATTCATGCAATCATTTATTCAGCTAAAATTATGCAACATAGCAGGAAGTAGGTGAATAAAACTTATAAAGTGTTATGATGGGTGCTGTTATTGTTATAAGCACATAGTACAAAGGGCTCTCCTGACTCAGCCTAGGACAGGAGGAGCAGGGCAAGCTCCACAGAAGAGTGAGAACTTATAACTCGGTCTGGCAGTGCATGATCAAGTTAGAATGTGCAATTCTTTCAGGCAGGGTATAGCCTCAGCTGATGCAGTCTGTGAACTGTTTGCTACAAGTTTACAAAGAGGAGAGCTTGTGCCAGCATTCAGAGCAATGACTTGCTTCCCTCATTGAGCAAGAATGGCTACCAAAAAAAAAGTTAGCTGAACTAAGCAGAATGCTTAGTGACCTTCTGGTGCAAGCTCCTTATCTCCTTGTGGGAACAAACAAAGAAACAAACAATTATCAGACTGTCACTAGACCGGGGGTCACAATTTGAGGATCATTTGAGTAAAAAATACACTGGAAAATGAAAATACTGGCTTCTGGGGCTTCAGTTGGAGGTAATTAAATAGACTAAAAGGAATTCGTGAGGCAGTACCAGAAGAAACGAGAAGAATGGGACTAATTCCTGAAATATTTAGGGGACAAATATATAGAAGTTGGGGAATAATGAAAATAGGATTGAAGGTAAGCTAACTAATGGTTGAGTATTTCAAAATTTCTTGATTAGGCAACTGGTATTCGTCAAACATGGATATACATGAAAACAATTTTGTGGCAAGATGATGGTTCAGCTCTAAACCTGTTGTGAGATAAATGACTGTGGAAAAGCCAATAGATATTTGGAAAATATGTATCAAGATCTCAAGCGAAAGGTCCTTACTGATAGATTTAAAAGTCAATTAATACTGCTAATAGTGAGTGAAGTCTTAGTTTATATGAGATTACCCAGAGAGAGTAAATAAAGTTGAAAGAAAAAAGAAGCCAGAATTGTATCTGGGAACAATATTGATGCATGGTTTGAAGAGAAAGAATTTTCAAGGACCAAGAAGAAAGAATGGAAAAGGTTAGAGAACAATTAGGAGAGTGATATTGAAGGCAATGCTAGAAAGAGTTACAAGAAGGAGAGATCAACACGATCAGACTCTTCTGGTAATGATTTTATTGCAAAGGTTGTTGGATGTGAGAACTGTTCCTTTATTCAACAGACATTTACCAAGTGCCCATTTGAAATGTGCTGAATGCTAGAGATTCAGTAAAGGAGAACAAAAATTGATCTGTTCTTGCTGTCATAGAGTCTATAATCGTGCCGGGGGGAGAGAGACATTAATCAAAGAACTACTAAAATAAACTAAAATCATGACTCATAACTAAAAAAACATTAAAAGTAGTTTATTTAGGAAAAAATGGATTTGAGTTGGGCAGCATGAAGCCAGAAGTGGTTAGGAGCACTCCATCAACAGGAACTTGAAAATTTTATAGGAAAAAGGACAGAGGAAGGCAGTTATTGATCAGTTAGAGCTTAAATTAGGTTGGCTGTTTGTGATTGTTTGTCCCTAGTGTTTTGATTTCATAACCTTGAGGCATTTACAGGCTTAGAATTTGCTTTGCTTACATAGGCTGCCATGGCTTTAGAGCCACATCAGTCTAATGACCTCCTGGTTGAATTAGTTTAAAATTGCCTCTTCTGGTCATCCTCTCATATGTGAGAGATTGGTTGAAAACTTGATATTAGCTTCATTTTCAGTCACCATCAAAGTTAAACGGCTCTTATCTCATAGTGAAACTCATAGGTTATGAAGTCAGTTTCCTGGAAGAAGTTTTTTGCTGTTCACTTTGTTTCTGTTTTTCCAAGGACAGTGAGACCATCTAATGTATTGCTGATGGCTGTGGCATTTAAGACCACTGAGAGAACACAATGCACCCGGGAGGCCATGATGATTACTGTTAGGAGGATAATACCAAAAAACGGAAGTATACTTTTCAGTTAAGACCTCTGTAAACCAAACCAGTAGGCATCAAATAAAGCAAAGAATGTAGCTGAAGGGGCATCAACCTGTTTTATACAGATAGCTTGTTTGTTGATTTCTTATATTTGCTATGATACCAGAAATGCTGATCCAGGTACAGCAAGACGCATTGCTACAGCACAGACTCATTAAGCCAATAAGTAATCTAAAGCAATTCTATTATCTATTCAATAAAACCACCTTTGCAAGAAAATTAGGGACTTTTGTTGTGCAATTGTAGCCTAAGCAGTAGACTCAGCTATGGTTGCCAGTGTTAAGGAACACTGTCTTCCCATGTATTAAAAGAGAGATAAAGTAAGTAGTGAGAAGGCAAAAATAATAACGGTTTCATATTAGAGATGAAGATCTTGATCTGTGATCTTGAGATAGCTGTCTTCACAAGATGTTATCTAATTCTGGGGAGGAACTTCCCTAATCAGTTTTAATTTTAGATCTTCAACTGGTGTGTAATTCCAAGAGTCTGGAGAAGTGCTTTGTATTTGGGGGATGTGGACACAAAGTTCAAGTCTAGGTAGTGAGGTTGTACAAGATGGCGTTGTAGAAGGATGTGCGCTCATCTTCTCCTGAAAGAACTCCAAAATTATAACCAGCTGCTGAACAGCCATCAACAGGAGAATGTTGGATCCCATCAAAAAAAGATACCCCATGTCCAAGGGCAATGGAGAAGCCCCAGAAAGATGATAGGAGGGGTGAAACTGTGTTTAGAATCAAATCCCATACCTGCCAGAGATGCTCAGAAGGCTCACACGAAACCTTGTGCGTACCAAGAGACCCCACAGAGACTGAACCAGACTTGCCTTTGAGTGTTTGAGCATCTTCTGTGGAGGTACAGGTCAGTAGTGGCCTGCCACAGGGGCAGGGGCTCTGCGTGCAGCAGACCTAGGTGTGGCATAAGCCCTCTTGGAGGAGGTCACCATTAGCCCCACCATAGAGCTGCCAGAACTTACACAGGACTGGGGAAACAGACTCTTGGAGGCACAAACAAAATCGTGTGTGCACTAGGGCGCAGAAGAAAGAAGTAGTGATACCTCCAAGAGACTGACCCAGGCTTGCCTGTGAGTGTTCAGGAGTCCCTGGTGGAGGCGTGAGTCGGCAATGGTCTCTGCAAGGTCAGAGGCACTGAGTGAGGCAGTGTGTGCATGGGATCTTAGGAAGGAGGTCACCATTTTCTTCATTACCTCCACCATAGTTTGGTCTCAAGTCAAACAACAGGGCGGGAACCCAGCCCCACCCATCAACAGAAAATTGCATTAAAGATTTACCAATCATGGCCCCGCCCATCAGAACAAGACCCAGTTTCCTCCTCAGTCAGTCTCTCCCATCAGGAAATTTCCATAGCCCTCATACCCTTATCCCTCAGAAGGCAGACAGAATGAAAACCACAATCAATGGAAATTAGACAAACTGATCACATGGACCACAGCCTTGTCTAACTCAATGCAACTATTAGCCATGCCATGTAGGGCCTCCCAAGACGGACAGGTCATGGTGGAGAGTTCTGACAAAACGTGGTCCACTGGAGAAAGCAATGGCAAGACACTTCAGTATTCTTGCCTTGAGAACCCCATGAACAGTATGAAAAGGCAAAAAGATATGACCCTGAAAGATGAACTTCCCAGGTTGGTAGGTGACAAATATGCTACTAGAGAAGAGTGGAGAAATAACACCAGAAAGAATGAAGAGACAGAGTTAAAGAGAAAAAATGCTCAGTTGTGGATGTGANTTTATCCATCATAATAGCACTCTGGTTTTCTTTCTCTTCCCAATTCATGTAGTCTATCCTGAGACATTGGATACTGAGCAACAGTCACAAGGATGAGAGCATTAGAGGTTACTAATACATGCAGTGACAGAAAGGGCAGGAAGGCTGGCAGCAGTGGCATTGACCTGAACAAGCTGTTCCTGCTACTGGACTGCAGGCTTCTGACTCCTAAACTGCACATTTAGACTCCTATCCTTTCCTATGGTAGTTCTCCAGCCTCCTGACAATTCAATGACTCCTAATGTCTTTCTGGTAAATTTATCTTTGCTTCACTAGTCAGAGTTGTATTCTATCACTTGAGGTCTAGAACTCCAACCAAGGTGACAGCCAAATGCTGCTTCAGGGGACTGGAAAAAAAGAAAGCCAGAAAGGGCTTACTTAACACTCAGATGGATGATTCCTCATTATTCATATACTCTTCTATACCAGTCTTCAGTATTTTAAAAGGAAAGTTGTTGAAAAGACTTAGAATTTTACTTGACTGAACCCAAAATAATAGTATCTTAAACAAAATCAAGGTTTATTTTTCTCTCGTAGACAGAAATCTGAAGCCAGGCATGTCCAGAACTATACAGTGGCTCTACTTTGTAATCAGGACTCCAGGCTTTCTGCTTCCATCCTGCTCTTGGTTTCCATTTTCAGCATAAGCTCATAGCCTAAGATGATACTGGAACTATGGTCAGAGAGGTCAAGTTGGGGAAATTAAAATGAAAGGTAAAAGGGCCAAAAAGGGTCCTTTCCAGCTGAGTCAGCTCCTATGAAGCCCTCTCCCAACACAACACTTTTGCTTACATCTCATTGGCCTAAATTCAGTCATATGGCTCTGTCAATATACAAAGATGTGGGAAATACTGTCTTTTGTTGTAAGCAGTGTATCCCCAGCTGAAAATCATGGTTCTGTGATCAAGGAGGAATGAAAATGGCTATTGGTAAGCAGCTACCAGTTTCTACCACAAAATCTTTTAATTTCTCAGCAATGACAAATTTCTCAAATGTCTATTAATATATACAAGGCAGAGCACTTCAGGAGTTTTATACTTGTACCAGTAAAGCTGGTTGAGGAGTATATCAGTTAGAATGCCCTCAGCTGCAAATAATAAAACCCAACTGAAAGTAGCCTAAACAATGAGGAAATATGCTATCTCATATAATAAAAAGTGCAGAAGTCAACCAACTGCTATGTTAGTTAATTCAGCAACTCTATAATACCATCAAGGGTTCATGCTCGCTCTTTTCACGTCCCCTCATGGTTATAGGTCTCTAAAAGCTCCACTTTGGTCAAAAGATGACTATGGAAGTTCTGCCTTCACATCCTAACTTGAAAACATCTAGAAAAAGATAAGGTATTCTTTCAGGAGCAAGGAAATAGCTCACCCACACAGCTGCATTCAGCTTGTGGTTTGGTTGTACCTGGTATCTTCGTGGGGATGGTTGCAAAAGTGATACTTCTGTCATCATTCAGTAGTCTAGCCTGAGCTGCTTTACATGGCAACTGGGTTCCAAAAGGGCAAATGCTTAGCAAGCCTCTACTTGCCTTATGCTTGTTACTGTCTCATTGGCCAAAGCAAATCACACAAGAGGTCCAGAGTCATTGTGGGAGGGGATTACACCAGGGCTTGAATACCAGGAAATGTGCTTTCTTGGAGGTCATCAGTACAACAGTCTTCTACAGGGTACTATTTTGAGCCCTTTGGGGTGGGGCGTTTGTCTTCAAGAACTTACAATATGGTCAGGGATGTGAGACAAACTCTTGGAAAGTTAAATAGAAACTCATGACTTCAATATTTAAATAACATTTTAAAGACTATGGAAGTCTGAAGGCAGGCCCAGAGAGAGGGGTTTCAACTTGGAAAAGCTAGCTGGATTTTTTTCCCAGGAGATTTCATATGGTGGTGAATGTTCCATGCCTCAGGGTCAGGCCTTCAGCATTCATCTTCAGTATGTTTAGTGCCCTGGGTGCATGCATGCTGAGTTGCTTCAGTAGTGTCCAACTCTTTGCAACTGCATGGACTGCAGCCTGCCAGGCTCCTCTATTCATGGGGATTCTCCAGGCAAGAATACTGGAGTGGGTTGCCATGCCCTCCCCCAGGGGATCTTCCCAACCNTGAAGAAGGCTTTCTTATCTCTTCTTGCTATTCTTTGGAACTCTGCATTCAAATGGGTGTATTTCTCCTTTTTTCTTTTACTTTTCACTTCCCTTCTTTTCACAGCTATTTCTAAGGCCCCCTCACACAGCCATTTTGCTTTTTTGTTACATATGTTTGGCATGCATATTTACACAGTTTTATTTTTTCAATGAAAAGAGAAAAATAGCAGTTCGGGGGAGGGTTATTCCTGTTACACTTTGTTTCCTAAATTCATCTGATAATACTGCAGTATGGATATTGTCTCAGTTCAGTTCAGTCGTGTCCGATTCTTTGTGACCCCATGGAACTCAGCATGCCAGGCTTCCAATCACCAACTCCTGGAACTTACTCAAACTCATGTGCATCGAGTTGGTGATGCCATCCAACTATCTCATCTGTCATCCCCTTCACCTCCTGCCTTCAATCTTTCCCAGTATCAGGGTCTTTTCAAATGAGTTAGTTCTTCACATCAGGTGGCCATACCCTAAAAACTAGATTCAATTTAAATGTTTAGGAGGAAGAAGCCTAGACCCATGCTGTAGAGACAACANATCCCCTTCACCTCCTGCCTTCAATCTTTCCCAGTATCAGGGTCTTTTCAAATGAGTTAGTTCTTCACATCAGGTGGCCATACCCTAAAAACTAGATTCAATTTAAATGTTTAGGAGGAAGAAGCCTAGACCCATGCTGTAGAGACAACATAATTCATCTTTCTGTACAAAGTTTACACTGTTTGCCACAATTTTTCAAGTGTCAGATTTTGTAGCAGGAGGCTGGACACACTGAGAAATGTCTTTGGAATTTTTAACAAGAGTTTCTTCTATCTGTTCAGTATTTTTGATAGGTATGCAGCCTTTCTGATAGATAATGACAGTTAATTAAACATAGCACATTCTATATTTATAATACTTTACTGGTAGAGTTTAGGACAATTCTGATGGCATTGCTTCTTCAAAAAATATTTACAAATTTCATTTTAAGGGACTGTTTGAACATTAAAAGCAGACTTCAATTCTCCATTAATGTGTAAGATTATTACAGAAAGCTCTTCTTACTCAAATTAAATACAAAGCATGCAGGGTGGGGGATAAAAATGTCCCAAGCTCTCAGAGGCAATTAGGTCCATTAGTTGCAGTTCTCCTTTAAGAGGGAGAGGGTAATCTATTTGAATAGCCCTATGTGCTCTTTGATCAGGTTGATGCCTTCCATTTTAGTATAGTTGGCATTTATGAAAGGAATCCTTCACTTGGAAAATCTTTAAAACTGTCAAAACACACAATTTATAATTTTGATCCACTCCTTACTGACTTTACATTATGCATAGATTTAATGTAAGGTGACTGGTATTTAAGCACTGAACAGATGTTTCAAGCATAGATATCTATCACATATTCTCGTGAATTGCACACCTAACAGGAGATTGTCATCAGCACCAAACAAATCATTTATAAATAAACAGAGTCTTGAGTAGAGTTTACAAAATTATGTTAAAGTCAATCAAATGCCGAGTCAAGGACTGATTTGGACAGAAATGATCTATAAATTTCATAAGAATTATAAACATAAGCTCTCCAGAGTGAAACAGCTATTTTGTGTATTATAAGGTAGTCGTGGTGTCACTGATAAAGTGATTTTTCATTGAATCTTCAGGACATATTAAGAATGGATAATATTTTATAAAATCACAATATACTGTCATAATCTAATATGAATCATAGATCCATTAATCAATCAGATGGTGTGCATGCTCTTTAAAGAACTGCTTGATATGTATCTAATACTACTTGGTCAGCAAAACTACCTTATTCACAGAGAAAAAACTTAAGTCATAAATTATATTTACATACATATTTTACAAATTGTCGATTAAAATATTAAGTATCTGATTAGGATTTCCATTCACTGGAAATTGAATGTATTTTTTTAAAACAATTCATTATCACCTTTCTTTCACAAATTAACACGTAATTCTGAGAACTTAGAAGAATGCAGTGAATATTTTCCCCAGAGGATAAAGGTCTCAAATTCAGTTTCCATAAATAAATTTCCAGAGATATCATTGTTATAGGCTGAATTGTATCCCCCTCCCCAAAATGCTCATATTCAGGTCCTACCACCTCCACCTCAGGATGTAACTGTGTTGAAGGGCAGGTTCTTTAAACAGGTAATCAAGGTCAAATGGGGGTAGTTAACGTGGGCCCTAAGATAACAGGACTGGTGTCCTAATGGGACACAAACATACACAGAGAGACCAAGTGAAGACAGAGGAAGAAAACACCATGGACAAGCCAAGAGATGCTTCAGAATAAAAAAAATTAAGGATTATGGGTTTGGAAGAGCTTTAGAGAATTTTCTTGTTTGATGTCCTTGATGTCCATTCATCTCTCTGATACTATACAATTTCCTTTAGAGAATTACAACTGCATCTTCCTTACTGTCATTTTCTGGTGGCTAGAGCCTTTTCTCCCTGTACTTCAAATATGGGATCTTAATTTGTACAGGTGGATTTCTTTCCATGGACTCTGAATCTTGAGGTGAGTAAAATAAGTAGGGAATAAGTGGTTTTAATGCATTTATTTTCCCTGAGAAAACCTGAATCAGACTGTCAAATCCCACTACTAGTAAAGTGAAAGCAAGAGAAAGAGCTTCCAAATTGTGAATGCCTGTAGTCAACTGATAATTTATATCAATGACATATCTTCTCCATTCCAATCCATGTGGTTACAAAGGACCTTCTTCTTGAATTTTATGATTTTTTTTAAGTTTCATACAATTTGCTTAGTACAGGATATTATCTCGGTTGGCAAGGTTGGTGACTGACACACCATCTATTTTCTTTTATATATATATATATATACATATATATATAATATACATATTCTTTTAATATTCGCTTCCACTATGGTTTATCATAGATTGTTGAATATAATTCTCCATGCTATACAGTAGGAACTTGTTTATCCATTCTGCATATAAAAGTTTACATCTGCCAAACTCAGCCTCACAATCCATCCATCCAAACCCCTACCCCTAGGTGACCACCAGTCTGTTCTCTGTACCCCTGATTCTGTTTATTTCATAGAGAGGTTCATTTGTGTCATCTTTTAGATTCCCCACATAAGTGATGTCATATGCATTGTCTTTCTTATTTTAACTTAATTCGCTTAGTATGATAATCTCTAGTTGCATTCATTTTCTTATAACTTAGTCCACAGAGCACCTTAGTACCATTCACCTTACCAGAGACATCACAGGAGCCAAACTAAAGTAAATAGGGTGCAAGAAATCTGTGTGAATTTGACCTACTAGTGTTAGGGAATGGTTACTACATTCCTTGAACCTAATCAGGGCTAGAAATTATTTTCACTGTAGTCCCAATATTATCCATACTGTTACAGAATAATCTTTTCCAACCAACACAACTTATGATTTTTATTATAGTTCAATGTGTGTTGATACAGTTTGGAGTTTGACCTAACAAAAACATGGAATTTAACTTATATGAAAACATATTCAGGGTTTCCAGTAACCAGTTCATAGAACTTTTGAAAAAATTATAAATATGAAGATGTCTACATTTTACACCTGTCTGAGAAAGTGAAAATATTTGAGGTAGCAGTTTTTCAATGACAATTTATTTATTCTGTAAACATTTTCTGCACTAATATTTGGGGTTGAATAACTTTTCAATTACTAGAAATTTAAAGTCATAATATATGTGACAAAGATACAAGATGCTTATTTATTTTAATTCACTCTTAGCTATTCAATTAACCAAAGACCATCACAAAAAACTTTTCTTAGACCTAATATATAAAACCTTAGGTGACTTAAAGGTCAACTGTAGGGATAATCCTGACGTTTACCACCACTTCTTGTTCAGCCACTGTAAGTATTTAGCAATTAGTTATTAAGTCAAGTAATAAAGAAGGAAACTCTGGCTTTCATAAAAGTCACATTTCTTTCTACAGTTATTCATATGCCCAAGTCATACACAAAACATATACAGGTACATGTACCTGTCTCTATCAGATACCACTCCAGCTTCAACCACATATTAGTCTCTTCCTTTAACATTCTGGAAAGCAGTAGCAATATTTTATCTGACTAAGCTTCCTTTGGAAGAATTTCTGAAATCCTAGCTGTAACCTATTCTACTAGTTGAAGACACCGTCAGGTTGTCTCACATATGCAATAAAATAGTCCTTAGTGTCATGCTCTTCCACTGTGGAGCCTGGCGGGCTATAGTCCATGGGGTCACAGAATCAGACACAACTGAGTGACTAACACTTTTCCACTGTGAAAAACCTATCATCTCTTACATTTCTACACCTTATTCATGCAAGTGTTCTGGAAATAACTTCAGCCACTGTTATGAACCATTTTACAACAATGTGATCCAATGGGGAGTGGTATAGAAGGAAAGGTTGACTTTACTCCCACTTGAGCTGTGTCTCACTCTTGTATAAGTCAGAGAGAAGTGCTGTTTGTGTTCTTACTGCTTTATAGAGATTGCACTATCTTTGGATTTTTTCAAAAAACTCTAACAGTTTCTTAGGGTAAGAGGAAATAAAAGCAAAACATGTATGCTAACACACATATATGCATGTATATGTTGCTAGTAAGAATGTAAAATCATACAGCTTTGGAAAGATGACTAGTAATTTCTTAAATGGCAACCCACTCCAGTACTCTTGCCTGGAAAATCCCATGGGAGGAGCCTGGTAGGCTATATAGTCCATGGGGTCACAAAGAGTCAGACATGACTGAGTGACTTCACTTCACTTCACCTTATGACTAGGGATTCCACCCCTAGGTACTTACCCAAGAAAAGTGGGAGGAAATGTGTCCATGAAAATATTTGCAAACAAATACAGAGATCTTATTTATTATATCTAAAACTTGGAAACAGCTGAACTTTCCATTAAATGGGATTAGAAAATAAAATTGAAATCTTCAGATGATTGTTCAGTTCAATTCAGTCACTCAGTCATGTCCGACTCTTTGTGACCCCATGAATTGCAGCATGCCAGGCCTCCCTGTTCATCATCATCTCCCGGAGTTCACTCAGACTTACATCCATTGAGTCTGTGACGCCATCCAGCCATCTCATCATCTGTCATATCCTACTTCTCCTACCCCCAATCCCTCCTAGCATCAGAGTATTTTCCAATGAGTCAACTCTTCGCATGAGGTGGCCAAATATTGGAGTTTCAGCTTTAGCATCAGTCCTTCCAATAAACACCCAGGACTGATCTCCTTCAGAATGGACTGGTTGGATCTCCTTGCAGATGACTGTACTCAGAAACAAAAAGAATGCAGATATGGAAAATAACAAGAATGAATATCAACTTTCTATGTTGAGAAGAAGCCAGACACAAAGCAATACAAAGTGTAAGATTCTATTTATATGAAATTTAAGAACAAGCAGAACTCATCATCTATAATGATTAATATAACAATGGGATTCTTTTGAAGACTGGGAATGACAAAAACTATGCACAAGTGTGGTTTTGGAGTGTGGGAATGTCCTGTATATTTGGATGATGACTGTATTGTACAGATTTTAAATTATCATTGAACTCAACACTGAAGATATGTCAAATGTACTGCATGTAAGTCATACTTCAATCATTTCAAAAACACTCTGTTGTAATTCAAGTCTCAGTTCCACACCCTAAAGACCACTACGGATTTCTTTAGGACCAAACTTAGCCATTTCTAATCATTAGTGTTTTTGACTTAATCTCCTCAATGTGCATTCATAATTTATTTCTTTAATACTTTAATAATTTTTTGCAATATAAATTTATTTATTTTAATCGGAGGCTAATTACAATATTGTATTGGTTTTGCCATACATCAATATGAAACTGCCACGGGTGTACTCGTATTCCCCATCCTGAACCGCCCTCCCACCTCCTTCCCCATACCTTCCCTCTGGGTTATCCCAGTGCACCAGCCCCGAGCATCCTGTATCATGCATTGAACCTGGGCTGGCAATCCATTAATAATTTTTATAAACTCATAATGGATACTCACAACTCATATGGGATACTTGCTATTTATTATCCTGTATTTTTCACACATAATGACTACCACCCACTTGATACATATCAATTTAGAATAATCAATAGGCACTGATTCTCTATTTTAAAGAAATATCCCCTAGAGAAGGAAATGGCAACCCGCTCCAGTATTCTTGCTGGAAAATTCCAAGAACAGAGGAGCCTGGCAGGCTACAGTCCATGGGGTGGCAGAATCAGATATGACTGGGCAACTGAGCATGCCCAAACGCACACAGGTAATAAAGGCAATAGGAAAAATCATTTATAAGTTAAACATTTAAAATGTATAAAATATGTATCAGATTAGTTCATAGCTCGTGTTGCTGTACAGTTTGGCTTCTGTATTCTGCATAGACTAAATTCAAGAATGATTTGGGGATAAGAGCTTTGGGATTCCCCCACTCATCTTATTATAATCCTGTTGCAGGTTATGAATATATTGTAAACAAATACTAATCACTTCAGATACAAGGCAGAGGTTAGGTAAAATATATAAGCAAAACCATATACCTAGAAAATCTTTCATTAAAATAATTCATTGATATTTCATAAAATGTTAATTATGAAGATTGACATTTAGATTCTGAAAAACATTTAAAAAATTTTGGTTCACTTTCAAATTTTACTAACCCCAAAAGACAGAAAAAAATACTGCAAGAGTTCGCTCAATCAAAATTCTTAAAGCATATGCCCTTGTTATAGGCTGCATTGTGATCTCCAAATTCATAAATAGAAGTCCTAACCTCAGATTTCAGGGTGTGATCATATTTGGAAATGAAGTTTTGCAGAAATAATAAAGCTAAAATAAAGCAAACAGAGTAGAACCTAATTCAATATGATGGGTGTCATTATCAACATGGGCAATTTGGAGATAGAAATATCTACAGAAAAGGGGTCATATGAATATGAAGCCAACCATGCAAATAAGCCGAGGAGAGAAGTTTGAATTATAGCCTTACCTCATAGCACACAGAAGAAGCCAACCCTGCCAATAGCTTGATTTCATTCTTCTAGCCTCCAGAACACTGGAACTATAAATTTCCATTGCTTAAGCTACCTAGCTTTTTGGTATTTTGTTAATGGCAGCCCTTTATTTAATGATAATGTCATGTATTCCTCTGTAGCAGACTTTATTTGAAATCCAAATATAAGAAGCTCTAATCCATTGGTTAAAGTTCAGTTCAAGATATCCATATTATTTGCCAGAGCTACCATAACACAGCCTGGGCAGGTTAGACAACAACAAATTCCCCTCTGTCCAAAAATCTCAAAGTCCAAGACCAAGAGGTCAGAAGGTTTGATTTCTTCATGAGATCTCTTTGGCTTGCTGACAGCTGCCTTCTTGTTGAGTTCTTGTGGCCTTTCCTCTGCATGCATGCATCCAGGTGTCTCCTCTACTTCTTTGTTTGTTTAACTTCTGTCTTTTATTTTATTTTTTAATTATACATTTATTTATTTTAATTGGAGGTTAATTACTTTACAGTATTGTATTGGTTTTGCCATACATCAACATGAATCCGCCACAGGTATACATGTGTTCCCCATGCTGAACATGCCCCTCCCTCCTGCCTCTCCATCTGCTCTATTAAATTGGGGCCCCATGCTTATGACTTCACTTTAACTTTTATTACCCTGTTAAAGGCTCTATTATCAGATATAGTCACCTTGGGGATGAATGCTTCAGCCTATGAATTTTGGAGGCACACAATTCAATCCATAACATTACCTGAGGTAGGTTCCACTAAGAAAATATTCATAATTACTGAAGATTACAGAAAAGACCCTGATGCTTGGCAAGACTGAAGGCAAAAGGTGAAGGGGCAGCAGCGGATGAGATGGTTAGCATCACTGACTCAAATGGGAGATAGTGGAAGATAGGAGAGCCTGGCATGCCACAGTCCACAAATTTACAGTCAGACATGACAGTACAGAACAGCAATATTTGAACTACCAATTAGTCCAAATCATCTTTCACTTTGAGATGGTTTCTTAGAGAATCTTAATTTAATTTTCTGCTATGTCCCAAAAGTATCTTTTCAATAGTCATAAGGGTAGTTTCTCTGTTTTGTTTCTTCTGTTATTTAAACTTATAAATGGCTATAGAAAAACAAGTTTTTTCTAGCATAAATGCATAATAGTTCAACTCAAATTTTGTTTGAAATGTAAACAAATGGTACTACATATTGACATTAGAAAAGATAATTATAAGACAGTAGTGTACAAAAAGAATAACAGAACCAATGCAAAATATGTATCAGGAAAGAAAATGGTATGAGATGTTCTGCAAAATAATACTTTTTAAAAAATTAATTAATTTCTTTATTTATTTTTTACTTTATTTTACTTTACAATACTGTATTGATATTGCCATACATCGACATGAATCCACCACAGGTGTATACGAGATCCCAATCCTGAATCCCCCCACCACCACCTCCCACCCCACAGTATCTCTCTGGATCATCCCCGTGCACTAGCCCCAAGCATCCTGCATTCTGCATCAAACATAGACCGGTGCCTCGTTTCTTACATGATAGTATACATNGTGGGAAAGCCTCCAGGGGAAGCCCCAGACTGCTGTGCCACCTCGATGGGAAGCCTGACCTTGAGGCTACAGCTCAGGAGGAAAGTGAACGTGTAAGTCTCCACTCGGGATGAGACCGGACTACCCTGGGAAGCCTCCAGAGGAACCCCATGGTCCACGTCAGCAGTGGAGAGGATTACTCAGGCTCCAGACGAGGACTTAGGAGCCAGCCCCGAATCCCAAGGCATCCCTAGAGGCCTCTGGCAACTCGCATAGAGCCTGGGCATTCTGGATGGCACAGGGGCTGCTTCCTGGGGTCCCTGTCATAATTCGAGTGGAACCTGCCACAACTCGAGAAAAACGAGGAGGATCTCCCCTCCAGGCGAGATGAGGCCCTTGTCCTCTGCAGCATCTGGCNTACTATGAAAGCTGAGAGAGGTGAGGAAGCTGCAGAAGAAAAGTTTGAAGCTCTAAGAAGGAAATTGAATTAAGTAGAATGAAATTGAAAGAAAGAAGCCATCTTTATAACATAAAAGTACAAAGCGAAGCAGCAAGTTATCCAGAAGATCTAGTTAAGATCACTAAGGGTGCTTACCCTAAACAAGAGATTTTCCATGTAGACAGAACAGCCTTATATTGGAAGAAAATGCCATTTAAGACTTACATAGCTACAGAGGAGAAGTCAGTAGCTCACTTCAAAGCTTCAAAGGACAGGTGACTCTCTTGTTAGGGGCCTAGTGCATCTAGTGACTTTAAGTTGAAGCCAATGCTTATTTACCATTCTTAAAATCCTACAGTGCTTAAGAATTATGCTAAATCTACTCTGCCTATGCTCTATCAATAGCCTACAAAGCCCATTTGTTTTCAGCATGGTTTATGAAATATTTTATGCCCACCATTGAGATCTACTGCTAAGGAAAATGATTCCTTTTGAAACATTACTGCTCATTGACAATGCACCTGGTAACCCAAGAGCTCTGATGGAGTCATACAACAGATTAATATTTTTATGCCTTCTGATACAACTTCCATTCTACAGCCCACAGATCAGTGAAAAATTTCAATTTTCAAATCTTGCTATTAAAAAAAAGAACATTTCATAAGGTTATAGTTGCCATAGACAATGATTCCTCTGATGGATCCGGGCAAAGTAAATTGAAAATCTGGAAAGGGTGTATCATTCTTCATGCCATTAAGAACATTTATGACTCATGGGGGGTCAAAATGTTGACATTAATAGGAGTTTGGAAGAAGTTTGGAAGATGACTTGAAAAGGTTCAAGACTTAAGCAGAAGAAGTAACTGCAGAGGTGGTGAAAATTGCCAAAGAACGAGAGTTAAAAATAGAGCCTGATGGTATGACTGAGTTGCTGTAATATCATGACAAAACTTAAATGGATGAGGAGTTGCTTCTTCAGTTCAATTCAGTTCAGTTGCTCGGTCGTGTCTGACTCTTTGTGACCCCATGGACTGCAGCACGCCAGGCCTCCCTGTCCATCACCAATTCCCCAGAGTTTACTCAAACTCATGTCCATTGAGTTGGTGATGCCATCCAACCATAAATCCTCTTTTGTCCCCTTCTTCTCCTGCCTTCAATCTTTCTCAGCATCAGGGTCTTTTCCAATGAGTCAGCTCTTTGCATCAGGTGGCCAAAGTTTTGGAGTTTCAGCTTCAACATCAGTCCTTCCAATGGACACTCAGGATTGATCTCCTTTAGGATGGACTGGTTGGATTTCCTTGCAGTCCAAGGGACTCTCAAGAGTCTTCTCCAACACAACAGTTCAAAAGCATCAATTCTTCAGCGGTCAGCTTTCTTTATAGTCCAACTCTCACAGCCATTCATGACCACTGGAAAAACCATAACCTTGACTAGACGGACCTTTGTTGGCAAAGTAATGTCTCTGGTTTTTAATATGCTGTTTAGGTTGGTCAACACTTTCCTGCCAAGGAGCAAGCATCTTTTAACTTCATGGCTGGAGTCATCATCTGCTGTGATTTTGGAGTCCCCCAAAATAAAGTCTGCTGCTGTTTCCACTGTTTCTCCATCTATACATGAGTAAACAGGGCAGTATATTGAGATGAAATTTATGTGAATATGCTGTAAATATTGTTGAAATAATGACAAAGAATTTAGAATATTACATAAACTTAGTTAATTTAGTTAACTTAGTTAACTTAGTGACAGGTTTGAAAAAGATTGATTCCAATGTTGAAAGAAATTCTATTGCAGTTAAAGTGCTATCAAACAGCATCATATACAACAGAAAAATTGTTCATTAAAGGAAGACTCAATTGATGCAGCAAACTCATTGTCTCATTTTAAGAAATCGCACAGCCACCCTAACCTTAAGCAACCATCACTCTGATCAGTGAGTAGCCATCAACATCAAGGCAAGACCCTCTACCAGCAACAAGATTATGACTTGCTCAAGGCTCAGATGATGATTAGCATTTTTAAACTAAAGTATATACATTATTTCGTTAGAAATAGTGCTGTTTCACAATTAATAGACTACAGCATGGGGTAAATATAAATTTCATACGCAGTGGCAAACAAAAAAATTTGTGTAACCTGCTCTATTGTGATATTTGCTTTATAGTGGCAGTGCAGAACCAAACCTGTAATATCTCTGAGGTATGCCTGTATCTTCATTTTCACAAATACAAGACACACTTGAACCTCATTGTCATTTCTCATATAGTCTCATTTCTTAGAACACATTTTCTTCCCTTAACCTCTGCATATCTATCTTGCTAGTCTTTCTAGAAATTAGACATTGGGGCAATGGAGTCATTATCAGCCAGTATACTAGACACTAAGACTGATAACTGACGAAAGTGTAAAGGAGAATTATGAGCAAGTGGCTGTCATTGTTCAGCCACTCAGTTGTGTCCAACTCTTTGTGACTCTAAGGACTTGTAGCATACCAGGCTTCCCTATCCTTCACCATCTCCCAGAGCTTGCTCAAACTCATGTCCTTTGAGTTGGTGATGCCACAAACCATCTCATCCTCTGTCGTCCCCTTCTTCTCCTGCCTTCAGTGTTTCCCAGCATCAGGATGGTTTTTTTTTTTAATGTATCAGCTCTATGCATCAAGTGGCCTAAGTACTGGAGCTTCAGCTTCAGCATCAGTCCTTCCAATGAATATTCAGGATTTATATCCTTTACGAATGACTGGTTTGATCTCCTTGCATCCAAGGGACTCTCAAGAGTCTTCTCTAAACACCACAGTTCAAAAACATCAGTTCTTCCATGATCACCTTCTTTACGGTCCAACTCTCACATCCATACATGACTACTGGAAAAACCATAGCTTTGACTATACAGACTTTGGATAGGTCTGTATACATTACCGAAGTAATGTCTCTGCTTTTTGTCTAAGTTTGTCATAGCTTTCCTTCCAAGGAGCAAGCAGCTTTTAATTTCATGGGTGCAGTCACCATCTGCNCTGCAGCCCACCAGGCTCCCCGTCCCTGGGATGCACGAAAGTGAAAAGTGAAAGTGAAGTCGCTCAGTCGTGTCTGACTGTTTGAGAACCCATGGACTGCAGCCTACCAGGCTCCTCCATCCATGGGATTTTCCAGGCAAGAGTACTGGAGTGGGGTGCCATGACAAGATAAATGCACTCCTATATTCACTGCAGCATTATTTACAATAGCCAAGGTCCGAAAACACTGAAGTGCCCATCAATGGATGAATGGATAAAGAAAATGTGGGGTACATATATACACACATATACACTCATATTCAGTAGAACTACTACTCAGTTGCAAAGGAGTTGAAATCTTGCCATTTGTTAAAACATGAATGAATATTGTTGTTAAATACGTGTTGTTAAAACGTGTATGACTATTGAGGGTATTATGCTAAGGGAAATCAATGCAGCAGACGAAGACAAGTACCATATAATTTCACTCACATGTGGAATATAAAGAACAAGCAAAAATTTTGAAAAATTAATGAACAAAATGAATGAAACAAAAACAAACTGCAGATATAGAAACAGTTCAGTTCAGTTTAGTTCAGTCGCTCAGTCGTGTCCGACTCTTTGTGACCCCATGAATTGTAGCACCCCAGGCCTCCCTGTTCATCACCATCTCTCGGAGTTCACTCAGACTCATGTCCATCGAGTCCGTNCATCAAGAGGCTCTTTAGTTCCTTTTCACTTTCTGCCATAAGGGTGGTGTCATCTGTATATCTGAGGTTACTGCCATTTCTCCTGGCAATCTTGATTCCAGCTTGTTCTTCATCTGGCATTTTGCATGACATACTCTGCATAGAAGTTAAATAAGCAGGATGACAGTATACAGCCTTAATGTATTCCTAATTTGGAACCAGTTCAGTGTTCCATGTCTGGTTCTGACTGTTGCTTCTTGACTTGCAGACAGATTTGTCTGGAGACAGGGAAGGTGGTCTGATAGTCCCATCTATTTAAGAATTTTCCACAGTTTGCAAATGATAAATACAGCAAAAAGAGAGGAGTGTTCTAGAAACTGGTATTTGATGGAAAATAGGACGAGGAAAAGGTGTTTGGGAAGAAATGGGAATTTTTACAACAAGCCCCAGGATGCAGTACTCAACCCTGGATATATATAGCTATTGGCCTTGTGCTTTCCCTGGATGGCGGTGACTTGGGTACATCTAAGAGTCGGTTGTGGAAAGACAGTTCAAATAAAATTGTGAGCCTTTAGAGATGCTCAAGCTTTGTTCCCGATTGAACAGGACTTCAACAGAGCAGAATGGGAGAGATAGATTGGCATTGGAGTGGCCAGGTGGAATAAGAGATAATTGGCATTGGAGTGGCCACATGGAATAATGGAGGAAATTATTAGGCTGGTGCAAAAGTAATTGTGGTTTTACATCACTGAACTCTGACCTTTGATATTGGAGTATCAATATATTCTTAAATAAATGTGGTTATATTATACATCATTTTAATGTGCATTTTCACTTCACGTTTTCTTGATAATGACATTATTTGCTGTTAATTTTATGTTTATTTTAGACTATAGGAATGTTAGACAAAAAGCAAACGAGCAATTTTTTTTATTTGAGTTCAAAATGGGTCATAAAGTAGCAGAGACAACATACAACATCAAAAACCATTTGGCCCAGGAAGTCTGACAAACTTATAGTGCAGTGATGGTTCAAGAAGTTTTGCAAAGGAGGTAAGAGGCTTGAAGATGAAGAGTGCAGTAGCTGGTCTTTGGAAGCTGACAGTGACCAATTGAGAGCCATCACCCAAGCTGATCCTCTTACAACTACACAAGAAGTTGCCGAAAAACTCAATGTTGACCATTCTATGGTATTTGGCATTGAAAAAAATTGGAAAGGTGAAAAAGTTCTATAAGTGGGTGCCTTATGAGTTGACTGAAAAACAAAAAAATCATCGTTTTGAAGTGTCATCTCTTATTCTACGCAACAACAAATAATTTCTCAATTCAATCATGATGTGCAAGGAAAAGTAGATTTTATATGACACTGGGTGATGACCAGCTCAGTGCTTGGGCCAAGAAAAAGCTCCGAAGGCCTTCCCCAAACCAAACTTGCACCAGGAAAAAGGTCGTGATCACGGCTTGGTGGTCTGCTGCTGGTCTGATCCACTGCAGCTTTCTGAATCCTGATGAAAGCATTACAATCTGAGAAGTATGCTCAGCAAGTCAATGAGATGCAGTAAAACCTGCAATGCCATCAGCAGGTATTGGTAAACAGAATGGGTCCAATTCTTCTCTGAGACAACACCAACTGCACATTGTGCAATCAGCACTTCAAAAGTTGAACAAATTGGGCTACAAAGTCTTACCTCATCCAACATTCATCCGATCTCTCACCAGCTGACTATTACTTCTTGGAGCATCTCAACAACGTTTTTTTCAGAGAAAACACTTCCACAAGCAGCAGGATGCAGAAAACACTTTCTGCATCGAATTCTGAAGCATGGATTTTTGTGCTACAGGAAAGAACAAACTTGTTTCTTGTTGGCAAAAATGCATTGATTGTAATGGTTCCTATTTTGATTAATAATGATGTGTTTGAGCCTAGTTATGATGATTTAAATTCATGGTCCAAAACCACAATTACTTTCATACCAACCTAATAGAAGAGTGGAGGTTTGCGATGAGGATACTGAGTGTGAATGACTGGATCAGAAAATGCAGCTGATTAGATATAGTTAGAAGAAGTGAATGTGAAAGAAGTGACTGCATTTTTAAGTATGATTATTAACTAGATTTGAAATCAATGGGTTGTGAAATTCAGTTCTGACTATCAGCTAATAGAGCTTCAGGGCTAGAAAACTAACAGTTAAACATTATTGCTCAACGTGTAACATCAGGATAATGACACCTGCCAAATATTTCTCACTCTATTGTCTTTACAGTCATTTTAGTATGATCATATCATGTATGTGCGTATGTGCTCAATCATGTCCAACTCTGTGGCCCCCTGGACGGTAGCCTGCCAGACTGTATCCCTGTCCATGGGATTCTTCAGACAAGAATACTGGAGTGGGTTGCCATATTCTCCTCCAGGGGACCTTCCTGGCCCAGGGATAAAACCTGCATCTCCTGCATTCGCAAGTGGATTCTTTATCACTGAGTTACCTGGGAAGCCCGTATTATGTATATATGTACATATATAAATGTTTCTTTAGAGTAAGGAATCATTAAAGTTACACTAAACACTGTTTAAATGCAACAATTACAACAACTTTTTTCTTCGAGAAGTTAGACTTTATCAGCACCAAAGTTCCAAGTGGAATGATGATATGCATCCAAAGGAATGACTTCATCCACTCAGGAAATCAGCGTTCCCATCTCAGATGAACTACTCTAGGTGAAATGGGGTTCAATGAAGTTGCCACAGGGACCTGAACCTTGGAAGCCAATGAAAGATGGAAGGAGATTAAAATTAGTGGGGCCTTAAGAGCCATAATTGTTTTTACCTTGGGGTTTTCTTGTAACTAGGAAAAAAAAAAAAAAGAAAAGAAAACAAAGGCCTCTTTGTCTTTTTTCTATCAGTCATTAGATGCCTGCTTCATCATCCCATATTCAGATTGGTTATTTTATTGAGAATTGTTGCCAGTGCTGTGTGTTGTGTTTAGGAAAAGGGTGCTAGAGGGGAGTAATTGCAAGTACTTCTGGCCTTTCATCGAAACCCAAGAATCTTAAGTGACAGCTGTTTGAGGGACTTGTCATTCAATTTAGTGGTCTGAAATCCTGCCAGTGGTTAAAAAAACCTGTGGTTCATGAGTTTGCAGCCACTGGGATCCACACAGTCTCCCCAGAGCACTTGCATTTCATAGGAAACCACCGTCTCGTTGGGCCAGAGGGATGCCGGGCAGACATCCTGACCACGATATTTATTTCTGGAGGGCAAAAATCACAATGGAAATTGGACCTGAGTCAAGCAGAAAATGATTTTTCCCCTAAAATGTATAACACGCAATTAGAAACGAAAGTCTGTATATGCCTTTAGTTCACTCAGAAGATGCAGAGAGTGAGATTTTCCTATTACTCTTTCTTTTTTTCTATCAGGTAGAGAGAAGTCATTTCTACCTCAACCAATAATAAATACATTTCTCTTTCATAGTGTTGCACTAGATGAATGTGGGAGGAAAAGAAAGGAGAAAGTAAACTGCTTTCTAGAATTTGCAATTATTTGAGGAGTTATAATATATAAGGTATAATTTCGAGGCAATTCATGAGCTCCAATGAAACTGATAAGTATTGATAGAACTCAGGAGAGCCTGCGAATTAGGGAATGAACTATCTCAAGTGAAGTTCCTAATGAACAGGTTTCTGGAGGAGAATGAGAATGCCACCAAATCCAAACTGTGAGAGGTGGAGATAGCACATCCCTGAACTAGTCCTTTAGAATCTGTGTGGTCACTCTCTCATTTCCTTTGTTTTGGTTGGTCTCTGTTTGGCTTTTTTCTTGTCATATTATTCTGCCATCTATATTAGAGGTAAAATATTTATTTATTATCCATTTTCCTGTGGATATAGTATTAACTTTTGCTCTGAAAAATGGCTAGGATTATTTCAATGAGGTCTCTTTCATAGCTAAATCTCTAATTTTAAGAACTTTTACCTGGTAGCTCAGATGGTGAAGAATCTGCCTGTAATGTAGGAGACCGGGTTCAATCCCTGGGTTGGGAAGATTCCCTGGAGAAAGGAATGGCTACCCACTCCAGTATTCTTGCCTGGAGAATCCCATGGACAGAGGAGTCTGGTGGGCTACAGTCCATGGGGACACTTTTACTTTAGAATATTATGCTAAAACCTCTGAAACCATGATAGATAGATAGATTTATTTATAATAAATAAAAAGAAATAATAGTAAGTGGAGAGATATTTCTTAGAACATGTCCTGTAGGTTAGGAGAAACTATGTGAAGTTTTCTTACTTCAATTTTATGTTATTGCAGTTAAAAAGGGACATTGGACGAGTGTTGCAGAACTATTGTAAGACAAAAATATTTGCATATAAAAAAGCAAAATGAATTTAATGTCCCCTCATGTTTTATATCTATCCTTCCTTGATGTCATCCAAATTTCCTATTGACAGAATTACATTATTTTAATTTTGGTGGTCAAGTAGGAAGCCTTTCTTATCAATGTCTGTCCTTGTTCCACCAATTTAAGAAGCCTATTCTCTGAGAATAAAGGACATTCCGTTCAAAAAGTTGCCCCCTGTAACCCTAACCTGATACCTGTTTGCCTTTAAACCTTCCACAGTAGATCATTCCTCAAGCACACAAAGGCATCCCCTTTCCAAGCTCCACATTTATCAGCAAGAAAAAAGCAAACACTACCATTTCTCAGGTACACAGTGTCTCCACACCTATTACAGTTGTGAGCAGTGGTGACCTCGCACTGGCCCACACCACCCACGAGTAGCCTTTGATGTTCCTGGAGCCTCATGTTTAATACAGTCTAAACACCCCACGTTTGAACTGCAAGAGTCCTGTTTCCAGCCATATTAGAAGTGATATCAAAGATGGTCACATTTTAATGGCCTTTCAGTCACAGAGAGGGCAACAGGCAAGGGAAAACTTGGCGAGGCTGTATTTTTTCCCCTGCTTTTAACTATACTGCCCACCCACTCTCCATCTTTCCTTCCCCAGACTATCCATATGCCACACGTCTGTCACTAGAGGAATTGACTTGTTCTGGGGGAAAAATAAGATGTCTCAGGAATAATGAACCCACTTCTTTTTATAATTAAAAAAGGGCAAATTCCATGATATGAGAATTTTATGTGAGCTTTTCCCAGCTGAGTGGGTTACANCTAGAGGAATTGACTTGTTCTGGGGGAAAAATAAGATGTCTCAGGAATAATGAACCCACTTCTTTTTATAATTAAAAAAAGGGCAAATTCCATGATATGAGAATTTTATGTGAGCTTTTCCCAGCTGAGTGGGTTACATTCATATTTAGGGTTGGGCACTTGGTGGATTTACAGCACATCTGGAAAATAGTCACAAGAGAATGATAATTAGCCAACGGGCCAAGGAAATTAGGGATTCCAGACTTAAGACTGATGATCATTTGAGCAGGAAGAAAGTTTAGCAAACACATTGTACAAGAAATTCATTTTATAGATGATATTTTTGGTCTCTGAGAAGTTATTTTTCATTATAATACACACACAAAGGGGAGTTAAAACTTATGTTGAGACACTTAATGGTCACCTTTGTTTATATACTTATAATGATAATAATAACACACACTTCCTATAAGATTTTCTGTGTCTCATTCTCTTCTAAGCACTGGATTTAATTCATTTTACTTTCACTAAACCCTACAACGTAGGTACTATTGTTCTCATTTCAGTTTTTCAGATAGGATAACTGAGGCATAGAGAAATTAACTAGCTCAAGGTTAGCCAGTTAGAAAGTAGCAGAGATAGAGTACAAAGCAAGGCTCTTGGCCACCACATTACACTATGTCTCTGACAATGTCTCACTGAGAAAGTCAGAAATGGATTTTTTTTGTTTCTCATCAGTTTTAAAATTGAAATATTTAGGTTAATTTTTGAAAGAAAATGACACTTCTAGATTTGTGTTGCTCTTGTTGTGTCTGCTCAATGATATATAAACATTCAGTTGATCAACTTCTGTGCTTGCCTGTCAAGCAATAGTGCTCACCAGGAAGAAAACCCTTATGAAGCTTTACTTAAATGGTCCACCTGTATACTGCGCTGGAGGGAAAAATGTCTTTGGAAATTTCTTGACATTACTGTCTTTGAAATTGTTAAAACTTTTTGTTTACCAAACAGTGTACACTGTTAAAAGTAAAACGTCCTCTGTGTTCTATAGTTTGGCCCGGTTGGTTAATCTTTCAGGAGTGTTGAAAACAGGGCTTTAATTAGCAATTTTAACATTAACCCAGTCACTCATCTCCAGTTCTTATCTGAAACCTTGGTAGTGCAGACACTTAGGGACATGAGAAAAAGGCTGTCTTGTCAGTATGNTTGGCCCGGTTGGTTAATCTTTCAGGAGTGTTGAAAACAGGGCTTTAATTAGCAATTTTAACATTAACCCAGTCACTCATCTCCAGTTCTTATCTGAAACCTTGGTAGTGCAGACACTTAGGGACATGAGAAAAAGGCTGTCTTGTCAGTATGACAGTTGAGAGGACTTCTGTTGGAGGAAAAAAAGAAAGATCCCAGAAATCGACAGTATTAAATGGAATCTGATACCGATGCAAATTATTTCACCAGAGGAAGGTATAATAGGACATGGTTTCTCTTGTATTGCTCTGTAATCCTCTATGGCATGTCACCTTTGTTATCCAGCCAGAGTCAGTGGTCTTGTATGATATGAAGATGAGACCTAAAAAAAGGAAATTTCTAAGTCACTGAGTTGAACATCACCCTGGAGGAGTACTTCACTTTTTGCAAAACCAAAGAATAGTTGGGAAAATTAGTGCAGGGCTTGAAGAACTCGGTTTGCTGATGAAAAGTAGAAAAATATCAATAACTTGAAGTGTATAAAAAGTATATTACTTTTTGCCTTCTCTAATGTAATCCAGACAAGAAACTTGAGTCTTTTCCTAAACTCAATTTATTTTTCCTTGTGGTATTTTTTATTGTGTTCCTGATTTACTAAACTTCTTGTTTTTCCTTTATTTGTACTATATTAAAATGTATCACTATCTGGAAATAAACCTCTATTTCATAAGAAATGAAAAGCACTTAAGTTATAAAAAGGAGATCCATAATTTTATTATCTCAGCATGGTCCTGCTATCATTGCAACAGCAGAGCAAGGAATACACACACACACAAATTCCATAAGGGATACACTGGAGCCAGGAGATATTTATGCTTGCCTAAGCAGTTCTGATGATTTGATAGTTGAAATGTTTATGCTTTTGTTCACTTAGATAACGTACTTAGGACATCTTTTTTTAAACAACAGATAATCATAGTGGGGTACTAAGGGGCCTGACATAGTGGAAGTGGATATCTGAGAATTATTAAAACAAACTTAGATGGTTGTAATACAGGGTGACTATTTTTGGTGAAACAATTACTTAGTGTTTCATGGTAAAAATGATAGTGTTTTAGATTTATTATAAAACCACAGAAAAACACTTTATTCTTCAGAAGGAGAAGGGTGAGACATTTGTTAGAACTTAAGGAAAATGTGCTTTGTTTTTATTTTTCTTTCAGCCATGCTGAAGTAAAATTGGTATATGACCTTATTATGTCTTTTGTCCTATATTCTTTTCCCCTCTTTATTGTTTGATTTAATTTCAAAGTAGCTAAAAGTGCCAAAATCAAAGACCAGGTTAAATTTTTCCTGAAGGATATTGAATATCATAGTCATTATTCTAATAATAAGAGGTTTGTTTAGCTCCTTTGATTCCACAAGCTTGATAGCTCCTTTTCAGAGAAAAAGGACTTTTACCTCAAGTTTTCTCACAGGTAAGCAAGTTAAGTATCATGTCAATCCTTGAATTTGTAGCAAGCTGGAATCCTGTTGCCTTCACTTATTTACTGAAATATAGAGAATTATTATTAAATAAAAAGCAAGACTTGGCTAAATAGGCTATATTAGACTATGTTTTCTATAGGTAGACTCTAAAGGATATTTGAATCTTATGTGTGCTTAGTGACTTCAGTCGAGTCTGACTCTTTGAGACTCTATGGACAGTAACCCTCCAGGTTCCTCTGTCAATGGGATTCTCCAGGCGAGAAGACTGGAGTGGGTTGCCACGCCCTCCTTCAAGGGATCTTCCTGACTCAGTGGTCAAACTTGTGTCCCTTGCATTACAGGTGGATTCTTTATCACTGAGCCACAGGGGAAGCTCTATTTGAATCTTCAACTTAACTCTACTAATGGGATATTAGTATCCCACTAAGCTCGAGCCACAGCTGTGCAGCGCTGGAGTGGCCAAGAGGAGATATCCTACGTCCAAAGTCAAGAGCGGTGTCTGTACTTCACTGGACTGGCCCCATGGAGATATCCCACGTCCAAGGTCAGAGAAACCCCAGTAAGATAGTAGGCGGTGGAGCAGCTGTGAGGAGATACCCCACGTCCAAGGGCAAAGGAGAAGCCCCAGCAAGACAGTAGGAGGGGCGAATTCACATTAGAACCAAACCCCATTCCTGCCAGAGATGCTCAGAGGGCTCAAACATACCTTGTGTGCACCAGGACCCAGGGATCCCGCAAAGACTGAGACAAAACTGTTTGAGCATCTCCTGTGGAGCTATGGGTCTGCAGTGGTCTGCTGCAGGGACAGAGGCTCTGAGTGCAGCAGCCTTGCATATGGCATAAGCCCTCTTGGAGGAGGTCACCATTAACCCCAACACAGAGCTGCCAGAACGTACACAGGCCTATAGACTTTTGGAGGGCACAACAGAACCTTATGCGGCAGGACCCAGATGAAAGGAGCAGTGACCCCAAAACAGACTGACTCAGACTTGGCAGTGAGTGTCCAGGAGTCTCTGGAGGAGGCATGGGTTGGTGGTGGCCTGCTGCAGGGTTGGGGGCACTGAGTGTAGCAGTAAGTGCATGGGATATTTTGAAGGAGGTCACCATTATCTTCATTACCTCCACCATAGGTTGGTCCCAGGTAAATAGCAGGGAGGGAACACAGCTCCACCCATCAACAGAAATTTGGATTAACAATTTACTGAGCATGGGCCCGACCATCAGAACAACACCGTTTCCCCCATCAGTCTCACTAGGAAGCTTCCATAAGCCTCTTATCATTCTCTATCAGAGGACAGACAGATTGAAAACCACAATCACAGAAAACTAACCAATCTAATCACATGGACCACAGCCTTGTCTAACTCAATGAAATTGTGAGCCATGCTGTGTAGGGCCACCCAAGATGGGTGGGTCCTGGTGGAGAGTTCTGATAAAATGTGGTCTACTGGAGACGAGAATGACAAACGACTTCAGTATTCTTATCTTGAAAATCCCATGAACAGTATGAAGACAAAAAATAGGACACTGAAAGATGAACTCCCCAGGAAGGTAGGTGCCCAATGTGCTACTGGAGATCAGTGGAGAAATAAAGCCAGAAAGAATGAAGAGATGGAGCCAAAGCAAAAACAACACCCAGGTGTGGATGTGACTGGTGATGGAAGCAAGGTCTGATGCTGTAAAGAGCAATATTGCATAGCAACCTGGAATGTTAGATCCATGAATCAAGGCAAATTGGAACTGAACTGGTTAAACTGGAGATGGCAAGAGTGAACATCAACCTTTTAGGAATCAGCGAACTAAAATGGACTGGAATGGGTGAATTTAACTAAGACGACCATTGTATCTACTACTGTGGGCAAAAATCCCTTAGAAGAAATGGAGTAGACATCATAGTCAACAAAAGAGTCCAAAACACAGTACTTGGATGCAGTCTCAAGAATGATGGAATGATCTCTGTTCGTTTCCAAGGCAAACCATTCAAGTACTTAAGACTGGAATGCAAAAGCAGGAAGTCAAGAAACACGTGGAGTAAGAGGCAAATTTGGCCTTGGAGTACAGAATGAAGCAGGGCAAAGGCTAACAGAGTTTTGCCAAGAGAATGCACTGGTCATAGAAAATATCCTCTTCCAACAACACAAGAGGAAGACTCTACACATGGACATCACCAGATGGTCAACACCGAAATCAGATTGATTATATTCTTTGTAGGCAAAGATGGAGAAGCTCTATACACTCAGCAAAAACAAGACCGGGAGCTGACTGTGGCTCATATCATGAACTCCTTATTGCCAAGCTCAGACATAAATTGAAGAAAGTAAGGAAAACCACTAGATCATTCAGGTATGACCTAAATCAAATCCCTTATGATATACAGTGGAAGTGAGAAATAGATTTAAGGGACTAGAACTGATAGACAGAGTGCCTGATGAACTATGGATGGACATTCATATAGATAAGGGTTTGTGGCATTGTACAGGAGACAGGGATCAAGACCACTCCCAAGAAAAAGAAATGCTAAAAAGCAAAATGGCTGTCTGAGGAGGCCTTACAAATA
>SJYV01034337.1:1169591-1206250 GCA_006410875.1 Neotragus pygmaeus | reverse complement strand
AAGCAACAGTTAGAACTGGACATGGAACAACAGACTGGTTCCAAATAGGAAAACGAATATGTCAAGGCTATATATTGTCACCCTGCTTATTTAACTTATATGCAGAGTACATCATGAGAAACACTAGGCTGGATGAAGCGCAAGCTGGAATCAAGATTGCTGGGAGAAATATTAATAACCTCAGACATGGAGATGACACCACCCTTTTGGCAGAAAGTGAAGAAGAACTAATGAGCCTCTTGATGAAAGTGAAAGAGGAGAGAGTGAAGAAGTTGGCTTAAAGTTCAACATTCAGAAAACTAAAATCATGGCATCTGGCCCCATCCCTTCATGGCAAATAGATGGGGAAACAGTGGAAACAGTATCAGACTTTATTTTTTGAGGGCTCTAAAATCACTGCAGATGGTGACTGCAGCCATGAAATTAAAAGATGCTTACTCCTTGGGAGAAAAGTTATGACCAACATAGACAACATATTAAAAAGCAGAGATGTTACATCTAGTCAAGGATGTTGTTTTTCCAGTAGTCATGTATGGATGTGAGAGTTGGACTATAAAGAAAACTGACCACTGAAGAACTGATGCTTTTGAACTGTGATGTTGGAGAAGACTCCTTAGAGTCCCTTGGACTGCAAGGAGATCCAACCAGTCCTAAAGGAAATCAATCCTGAATATTCATTGGAAGGACTGATGTTGAAGCTGAAACTCCAATAGTTTGGCCACCTGATATAAAGAGCTGACTCATTTGGAAAGACCCTAATGATGGGAAAGATTGAAGACGGAAGGAGAAGGGGACGACAGAGGATGAGATGGTTGGATGGCATCACTGACTGAATGGACATGAGTTTGAGTAAACTCCAGGAATTGGTGATGGACAGGGAGGCCTGGAATTCTGCAGTCCATGGGGTCACAAAGAATCGGACACAACTGAGCGACTGAACTGAACTGGACTGAATTTGATATTTGCAGCACAGTTTCTGACTAATTGTGGGGCTAANCAGGAATTGGTGATGGACAGGGAGGCCTGGAATTCTGCAGTCCATGGGGTCACAAAGAATCGGACACAACTGAGCGACTGAACTGAACTGGACTGAATTTGATATTTGCAGCACAGTTTCTGACTAATTGTGGGGCTAAATATTTCTCATCCTCTTATTATGAGATGATTATAATAATTATATTGCTCATTTGTTGTTGTTCAGTCATGCAGTCAAGTCTTTGCTACCCCATGGACTGGAGCACTCCAGGCCTGTCCTTCCCTATGTCTTGGAGTTTGCCCAAGTTCATGTTCATTGCATCAGTGATTCTATCCAGCCATCTCATCTTCTGATGCCCTCTTTCCCTTCTTCCCCCTATCTTTCCTGGCATCATGGTCTTTTCCAATGAGTCCCTGTTTTCATCAGATGACCGAAATAGTGGAGCTTCAGCTTCAACATCAGTCCTTCCAGTGAATATTCACGATTGATCTCCCTTAAGATTGATTGGTTTGATATCCTTGCTGTCCAAGGGGCTTTCAGGAGTCTTTTCCAGCACCACAGTTTGAAGGCCTCAATTCTTTGATGTTCTGGCTTCTTTAAAGTTCAGCTCTCCTGTGGAGGATCAAGGAAAGATGAGGGAACAACAGATTATAGACCCCAGATAGATGTAGGTGTCTGGGTACCAGAGGGTATGAACTGAGAAATTATGAGGTAATGCTTAGGGAGAGATATGCTTGGAACTCATTTATAACTGCTCAAGGTTATTACTGATCACATGGACACATTGCTATATAATAATACATAGTATAGATATGTATAATACTGTATATGATAAATATATAGTATGCATGTATATATAATATTATATATTGATAATGATATATATATATATATGTATATACATATATATATATGTTTTATGAGTTCCAAGCATCTCTCTCCCTAAGCATTACCTCATAATTTCTCAGTTCATACCCTCTGGTACCCAGACACCTACATCTACCTGGGATCTATAATCTGTTTTTCCCTCTTCTTTTCTTGTCCCTCCATGGTCTCACATCCCTCATTTGCTCCTAATCCGAGTTACACTGTATCATTATTATCACTTACTTGCATATTATCTTCAACTCTTTGGTTCTTTCTGGCTTTGCTGTACTAACTTGCCTGCTCTGATCCTGTGCAGCTGGACATAGCTGGAAACACACTCAAAAGCAAGGGTACTGGCCTCATTTGACATCCGTGACCACTAGCCTCAAGAGAGCCTCAAGATGACCACGATGTCTGCATTTCCCTAGTCCATTCACTCTCTTCATCACTTAGTAGAATCAATGGTTCTCAATTAGGGTGATTTCACCCCCAGAGGACATTGGCAACATCTGGAAATAGTTTTTGGTTGTCATAACCTGGAGGAGGGAATATGACTGACATCTCATAGGTAAAGATCAGGGATGCTGCTAAGCATCCTATGATGCACGGACAGCCCACCCTCCTCCACAAAGAATTACCATCCCACAAACATCTGTAGTACTAAGGTTGAGAATCTCAGTGTAAAGCATGTAACATCTTTTCTTTCTTTAAACTTTCCAACATTCTCTCTAATCTGTACTTTCAACTAATGGTTTTCTTTTTTCATTTGAAAAGACCAATTTCAAGCATGGAAATTGAAACTGTAATCAGAAATCTTCCAGCAAACAAAAGCCCAGGTCCAGATGGCTTCACAGCTGAATTCTACCAAAAGTTCCGAGAAGAGCTAACACCTATCCTACTGNAGAAAAGACCAATTTCAAGAGACTTGCTGAAGCACACATTGGCACTTTCTCACCTTCTTGTATCTGTGCTCTCCTTCCTGTTATCTATGGATGACTATCTCTGGCCATAGATAAGACAAAGCCCTCTAAACGTATACTGAGTCCCAATCCCTCTCCTCTACTCAGGGGCAGAGTGCCAGTAGTTTTCCATTTTATGTCTTGAATTCTGATTTCCCCCCTTTGCAGTCGATCATTCCCATCAGGAAAACACTATGCTGATATTATCTCCTATCTTAAAAAATGAAAACAAACAACCCTCCTTAAATCTCTCTTGACTTCACATTTTTTTAAGGGCAGCATGGTCCCTTATTTTTCTCTTGTCATTCTTTCTCAAACCTGTTCTAACCAGACTTTTATCCCCTCCACTCCAGAAAAGTATTTCTCAGAAATTTTACCAATCATATGTCCATTGTTTAATCTAGTGATCATTTGACTTTAATTTTCTTGTGCTATCAATGATTTTTTATACACGCAATCATCCCTCTTTCTTGAGACCCTTTCTTCACTTGGCTTCAGGATACCATGCTCTTGTAATTTTCTTCCTCCTTCATTATCTTTCCTCTCAGCTTTCTTTGTAGCAAGTTACTGAACCTGAAGGGTTCATCCCTGAGGGGATGATGTGTGGGAATCACTGACTTTGTAACCAAGTTGGACAGAAGCATGGTAAGCTGAGGACTTGATATTGACCACTGGTGCCTGAAGTGCGGTAGTCTTGTGGGACTGAGTTCTTTAACCTGTGGCATTTGACACTAGCTCTGGATAGTTAGCGTGAAATTGTAGGACACTTGGTTGGTGTCAGAGAGTTGGAAAATTGGTTGGTGAGGAAAAAGCCAATCATTTGGCATCAGGAGTGGGATTTTCTAGAACAGCACCAATCCATGGATGATGTTGAAGAAATATTTTAATGGAGAGAACAGTGCCCAGATGGATTCTACAACAAGATGGTTTATACCAGAAATGGTTTAAAATGGAAATGGCTTATGGAGAAGGAAATGACAACCCACTCGAGTGTTCTCGCCTGGAGAATCCCAGGGATGGGGGAGCCTGGTGGGCTGCCATCTCTGGGATCGCGCAGAGTTGGACACGACTGAAGCGACTTAGCAGCTGCAGCAGCAGATTGTGCTTTACCAAAGGTGTGCATAACACTCAACTAACTAATGGGGGCTCAAACATTTTGGGGTGCAAAACATTCATTCTAACTCCACTCAGGCCTTTGGCACAAAATGGCAACATGTGTGATAGATTAAATAACACTGGCTCATAAGACAGAAAGGGCTTTAGTGCAGATAGATGCCAGTCTAGGTATCCTGAGACAAACTGAATTCACTTCTAAAGAGGAGCACCAATCAAAGGAAAAGAATTTTTAACAGGAAAAGCCCATCAGAGGGTGTTCTCTCTAGGAGGAAGGCAAAGGGTGGAAGGCAGACTGGGAAAGTAGGAATTTAGCAAAGTGGTTCAGTCAAACTCAACGTATAATACTGAATGATTCTAGAATCCAGTATTGAGAAAGGGCCTGTACTTGACTATTTAAACACACGTGGAGGCTGGAGTGCCTTGGGGCAGTTGCCCTCAGTTTAGCCAAATTTATACATACTTTTTATAATTTCTAGCAGTATAGTCTTCCTTAGAGTAAATTTTTCAATGTGGTATAAAACATGTTCATTAATAAACACAAATATCTCTAGTCCCACTGTAAAAAAGAAACCAAAAGTACATAAATCTATGCAAAATAATTAATGATCAGTATTTGTAAGTTATCTAGATTTTCAATGAATGTACATTTTTAACTGATTTCATTAGAGCTTTGAGATTTCAAACTACTGATAAGAGTTTGGAAAATGTTTTTAAGTNCAGTATAGTCTTCCTTAGAGTAAATTTTTCAATGTGGTATAAAACATGTTCATTAATAAACACAAATATCTCTAGTCCCACTGTAAAAAAGAAACCAAAAGTACATAAATCTATGCAAAATAATTAATGATCAGTATTTGTAAGTTATCTAGATTTTCAATGAATGTACATTTTTAACTGATTTCATTAGAGCTTTGAGATTTCAAACTACTGATAAGAGTTTGGAAAATGTTTTTAAGTAGACCTATCATAAAACATAATTGTAGTTGGAAATTTCATTTATAAACTTTATCTTACATCTATTTAATTTATCTGTTCTTAACAATTATGTTTAGATTAGTCACAAAAATTTCATGAGACATTAAAACTATCATTTTAAGTTATCTTTCTGGCTCAGAAGGTAAAGAATCTGCCTATAATACAGGAGGCCTGGGTTCAATTCCTGGGTTGGGAAGATCCCCTGGAGAAGGGAATGGCAACTCACTCTAGTATTCTTGCCTGGAGAACCCCACAGACAGGGGAGCCTGGCGGACTACAGTCCATGGAGTTGCAAAGAGTTGGACACCATTAAGCGACTTTCACTTTCTTGCTGACTAATTCTGTGACAGAGATGACATGAGTTTGTTTGACTGTTAGTGCTGCTAAGTCGCTTCAGTCGTGTCTGACTCTGTGTGACCCCATAGATGGCAGCCTACCAGGCTCCCCCGTCCCTGGGATTCTCCAGGCAAGAACACNAATTCTGTGACAGAGATGACATGAGTTTGTTTGACTGTTAGTGCTGCTAAGTCGCTTCAGTCGTGTCCGACTCTGTGTGACCCCATAGATGGCAGCCTACCAGGCTCCCCCGTCCCTGGGATTCTCCAGGCAAGAACACTGGAGTGGGTTGCTATTTCCTTCTCCAATGCACGAAAGTGAAAAGTGAAAGGGAAGTCGCTCAGTCATGTCCGACCCTCAGCGACCCCATGGACTGCAGCCTTCCAGGCTCCTCCATCCATGGGACCTTCCAGGCAAGAGTACTGGAGTGGGGTGCCATTGCCTTCTCCATTGACTGTTAGTAAATCTATGTAGAATAAAAGTATTATATTTAATGCTGATAACTCTAAAGACATGCCTGTTTTAATTAAACCAAAAAGCATAAATTAGCTTTAATTTACTGAAAAATATCCTAGATTGTGTGTATTTAAAAAATAATTGTGTTAGTTTTTATATATCTGAGAGTATACTTGATTTATACAAATGCTTGTCTTTAATCCAATTAAATAGATCCCTTTGAAAATGAAATTTTACAATACCATTTGGGTGGCTTCCCAGATGCTGCTAGTGGTAAAGAATCTGCCTGCCAATGCAAGAGATGCAACAGATGCAGGTTCAATCCCTGCATCAGGAAGATCCCCTTAAGTAGGAAATAGTAACCCATTCAGTATTCTTGCCTGGATAATCCTATGGACAGAGGAGCCTGGTGGGCTACAGTTCGGGNAAAAGATAAACTGAAGCATATTAAAGATTTAAAGAGTTTGAGTGAAAATTGGTTTGAATTGTGCAGCATTCAGTCTGGAATGGATGGAAAGGAACTCTGAAGAGCTGTACAAAATGAAAGACTTTTACAGGCAGCAGGGAGTGGGAACTATGCAAAAAGAGTGGGTTGGATATTGCAAGGTTACTTTCCTTTAGGGGATGGCAAGGGTCTGTCTGGCAGGCTTACCTAACTAGTGCTGATCGGGTGATTACTGATTGGCTTAAGATTCCATTTCTGGAAGAGTCAGACTGTAATTCAGTCAGGTCTTGGTCTAATGACATGAAAGTGAAAGAAGTGGAGTCCCTCAGTCGTGTCCGACTCTTTGCAACCCCATGGACTGCAGCCTACCAGGCTTCTCTGTCCATGGGATTCTCCAGGCAAGAATACTAGAGTGGGTTGCCATTTCCTTCTCCAGGGGATCTTCCCAATCCAGGGATCAAACCCAGGTCTCCCATATCGCAGTCAGACGCTTTAACCTCTGAGCCACCAGGGAAGGTACTGATTGGCTTAAGATTCCATTTCTGGAAGAGTCAGACTGTAATTAAGTCAGGTCTTGGTCTGATGACATGAAGATTAGCATAAATTATTCCATTTGGGGCTTGTTTTGTTTTTTAACATCAGCAACTGGTATCTGAAGTGGGGCAGTCTCATGGGAGTAAATTATTAAACCTGTGGAGTCTGATGCTAACTCTAGGTAGTTAGTGTCAGAACTAAATTGTAAGACACATTCTTGGTGTTGGAAAGTAGAATTGATTGGTGTGAGAAAAAACCCACCCATTCTGTTTGTCCAAACTCTAAACACTGATTGCTCCAAGGCTTAGCCCTGGATCTCTTCTCTGCCCTGTCTACACTGGCTCCTGATTGGAGAATGCATCCGGTTTCATGACTGTAAATATTAGCTATACATTCTGATACCTGCCACCCCCCACCCCCACTAGAGAAACAATTTTGCTAGCTTGAGTGCACTTCCTTTAGTCTTGAGCAGTTAAAAGCTGTTTTCCAAAGTGACATCATTCCTTTTTTCCTGAAGCCCCTTCTGTGAATTTGTCATATATTTGTAATGGATTCATTTGTCAGAGTCTGCATTTCCTCTTCATCCCTCCACTTCCCTGTTGATCTTTTGAATTTTCGCACATTAAAGTTTACTCTTTGTGAGGGATAGTTAAGTCAGTGGATTTTGACAAACACAGAGTCGTGTATGCGTCACCCTAGGGCTGTACAGAGTGGTTCCACTGCCCTAGAGTTCCTTGTCAGCCACCGCTCCCTCCCTCAATCTCTGAAAACCATTCCGTATAATTTGCCTTTTTTAGAATGCCCTATGAGTGGGATTGTGCAGTATGTAATTTTTAGGATCTGGCTTCTTTCACTTACAAAATGCCTGTGACTTGTTCCCCTCTACTGTTATGTACTATTTTGTGTGGTTGTATACATTTGCACATTGAGGGACATCTTTGACTGCTTCCAGTTTGGGCATTTATTAATACAATTGGGTATATACATTTGCGTATATATTTTTGAATAAACTTAAGTTTAAGTTCACTTAGGTACTTAGGTAAATCCCTTGGAAAAGGCAATGGCACCCCACTCCGGTACTCTTGCCTGGACAATCCCATGGACGGAGGAGCCTGGTGGGCTGAAGTCCATGGGGTCGCTAAGAGTCGGACACGACTGAGCGACTTCACTTTGACTTTTCACCTTCATGCATTGGAGAAGGAAATGGCAACCCACACCAGTGTTCTTGCCTGGAGAATCCCAGGGATGGGAGAGCCTGGTGGGCTGCCATCTATGGGGCTGGCACAGAGTCAGACACGACTGAAGTGACTTAGCAGCAGTAGCATACATTCTTGAATCCCAGGTTTTGATTACCAGCCTGAATTTTATCAACTTCAGACTCTATTATCCAGGTGCCTTCTGTATATATCCACTTAGATGTCTAGTGCATGTTTCAAACTTAGCATGTGTGAAGCCAAACTTCATGTGAAGCGTGTGTTCTTTCCTCCCCAAGCTTCTCCTTTCATACTTTATCTCATAAGTGAAAAATTCATCTTCCAGCTACCACAGCCAAAAGCTCAGGTGTTATCCTTATCTCCTTTTTTTGTGATCTCACATCTTGCATCCAATCTATCAGCTAATCCAATCACCTCTGCTTTAAAAAACATCAGATTCTGACAATTCCTCACTGTTTTCATATCTACCATCCTGATCAAGCCACTGTTATCTTTTACTTGGAATGTTGCAAAATGCACAGTATTAGTCACCTGTCTTGTATACTTGCTGTCATCTAGTTAATTTTAGATGTTTTTTGTTTAACTTGGAGTAAAATCTGAAGCTCTTAAAATGGCTTAGAAGGCTGTAGATGATGTAGTTCCCATTTTAACCCACCTATAGCCTGCCCATTCTTGACATGCCATCCCTGGCTTTGCTATTTTTCTGACATGCCTGGCTTGCTCTTGTCTTAGGATCTTTACCCCTACTTTTCCCTCATTCTATTATTCCCTCAGATATTCCAGTGGCTCTCCCTCATCTTATTCAAATATCCATGGAAATATATCCTCAGTAAAGCCTACTCTGGCCATTCTATTTAAAATTGCAAATACAGTCAGTCACATCATTTTGTATAACTTTTTCTTGCCATGCTTTTCTTCATAACACCTATACTCAGATGTTATAACATGTTTTACTTAAAAATATATTCCTATATAAGCATGTAAACTTCATAAATGTCAGGATTTTTTTGGTCTGTTTTTTCCCACTGCAGTATCCTTAGCACCTAGAACAGTCCCAGGAACATAGTAGATTTATGACAAATGTGTATTAGAAGGATGGATGGATAAGAAAAGTGTAAATGGATCTAGAAGAATCTGGCTGCCTTAAGAAAAAGTCCTAAATGACAGTATTAGGGAGAAAACATTTCAGTAAAGGTAGTGGTGAAAAAGGGAACCAACAGCTGTTGACTACTTTGTTCTAGGTGTTATGCTAGTTTCTTCATGTGTGGGTGTTTGCTCAGTTACTAAGTTGCCTCTGACTCTTTGCGACCCATGGACTGCAGCCCACCAAGTTCCTCTGTCCATGAAATTTTCCAGACAAGAATACTGAAATAAGTTACCATTTCCTTCTTCAGGGGATCTTCCCAACCCAGGGATAGAACCTGTGTCTCCTGCATTGGCAGGTGGATTCTGTACCACTGAGTTACTGGGAAGCCCTTCAAAGCTAATACTGATTTCACATATCATAAGCTTTCTATATTAACCATGTTTCTTACAAAGAGGCAGAGAAAGACAATAAGATGGTCATTAGTGCCATAGCGTCCTCTGATGGACATAAATGAGTTTTGACATTTCTTTTACATAGTTTCTTAAAAATATTTATATCTAAACATAATCTACATATTTGTAGAAACATAATTGTCAATTGTTTAATCAACATTGTGTCATAATTATATTTTATCCTTTATTTTAGGATCTGGTTTTTGGAAAAGCATTTCAAGGTTTTACTTTTTTAAAAATTGAAGTATAGTTGATTTACAGTATTATATTATAATCTGGTATACAGCAAAGTGATTCAGTTATATATATATATATTCTTTTTCAGAATTTTTTCCCTTATAAGTTATTGCAAGGTTTTACATTATAGGTTTACAAGGTATTACATTATTGATCACTAATTCCCTACTGTACTATACAGTGCTGCTGCTGCTGCTGCTAAGTCGCTACAGTCGTGTCTGACTCTGTGCGACCCCACAGACGGCAGCCCATTGGGCTCCGTCATCCCTGGGATTCTCCAGGCAAGAACACTGGAGTGGGTGTACTATACAGTAGGACCTGGTTATTTATCTATTTTACATATAGTAGTGTATACTTGTTAATCTCAAGGTCCTAATTTATCCACCCCCCTAAAGTTGTGTTAATGTTGTGTAGAGTGAAATTACATTTAAATATTAACTGCAAACTGATAGCATTCTTTGACATTTAAAAAAATGTTTATATCCCTGACTTAAATAATTTTCAAAGATTGCATCACCTTATACATTTTGAGATAGCTGCTATTTTCTGTCCTGTTGCAGTCATGCACTGTACAAAATTTAGGGCAACATTACTCACTTTCTTTTGAATTTTTTGTGTGTGCCCATGGAGACATTTACTAATCCCTATTCTCAAAAACTTTGAACAGGTGATTATATTTACCCTTTTAATAGAGAAAGTGAAAGTCATTCAGTTGTGTCCGACTCTGCGACCCCATGGAATGGTGAGAAAGCAGGTTGATTATGTAAACATGTTTCCTTTTGGAAGCAGGAAATTAAATATGCCTCACAATGTATAGGTTTATATTTTATTTTTGCCTTTGCCATCATCAGTTCAGGACAAGAGAATAAGTCATTTTGTATGCTAATAGAAGTCACAGAGCAGTCAGTGACTTGATACCAATGTCTGATGATTCATACCAGGCCTTTTATTCTGTAACCTTTTAAAAGACATTCATTAACTTTTGTGGAATATCTTCCTATGAGACATGAGAAAGGTTTACCATATGGAACAAACTCAAAGAAAATTATTAACTTGTGTGAGGTTGAACAGCACAAAATTCAATGGTCCATTAATCTGAATGGCAGCTATAGATCAGCAAATAATTATAATGAAGAAGTGATGTTTGTTTATGTTAACAGGATCTTAAAAGTCTTTAGATCTGTGTACTAGCAAGACTGAAAAATAGAAGTTATAGAAAAAAGTTAGAAATTGAAGCATGTTATAATCACAACTTGGAACACTCTAGTCATTAAAAATTGTAATGTTAAAGGATTAAGTGAATAAGGGAAATTGTTCACAATATGATGGCAGATAAAGTGGTTACATGACAATGTGTATAATATAGTATACTTTTTGTACATATATACCCTTGGACTGCAAGGAGATCCAACCAGTCCATTCTGAAGGAGATCAGCCCTGGGATTTCTTTGGAAGGAATGATGCTAAAGCTGAAACTCCAGTACTTTGGCTACCTCATGTGAAGAGTTGACTCATTGGAAAAGACTTTAATGCTGGGAGGGATTGGGGGCAGGAGGAGAAGGGGACGACAGAGGATGAGATGGCTGAATGGCATCACTGACTCGATGGACGTGAATCTGAGTGAACTCCGGGAGTTGGTGATGGACAGGGAGGCCTGGCGTGCTGTGATTCATGGGGTCACGAAGAGTCAGACACAACTGAGCAACTGAACTGAACTGAACTGAACTGATCCTTATTTACACATGAATATGAAAAATTTTGAGAGCTTATGCTTGAGAGGTGATGTCTTTCCTAAGGTCAATGTAGTAACCTCAATAATTTTACTGAATCAGTTGTTGGCTGAGAGGTGGTCGGGTGGTTTGGGGCTACTCCACATAGTCATTCAAAGATTCAGGCTGGCATAGGTTCCACTATCTTTAACTCAGAATTTCTAGTGTTCCCTGGGCATTGACTATCAATTGGCAGATGGGAAAAGAGGGAAAGTGGAAGATCTCTGGAATGTTTTATGGGTTAGGCTAACACTGTTCTCCCACATTGACCAGAGTTCAGGTCTGTGGCCTTATGTAATTGTATGAAGGGTAGGAAATGAGGTTGGCCTGTATGCTCAGGAGAAAAAGCATTTTGGTATATCCAGAGCAGTCTCTGGTTAGAACCTGGATCATGTGAATAGTCATTCTCATGCTTTACTGTGTTTTTAAGTTGTCATTGGATTTGCTAAGACTCTGCTTCTGTCAAACAGCAATATATATCATCACTTGATTTTGTAACCAATTCTCATTACTGTTGCCACCACCATACCTTGATGCTGGCAGTTGGTTCTATATGAAGAAACCTAAGAACAGGTTTTTAGTATTTCATTGGCCCACTTACACTCTGTGTGTCAACCATTATTCCATTGTGAGTCAGAGTCTTGACAATTTACCACCAATCCCCTTTGCCTTATAAACTACAAATCATTATAATAAATGACCCTGGAAATAAAATGGCTAACTGAAGTCACACACGAGTTTTATGTACTAGACAGTTTACGCATAAGAGGTGTTAGAGGAATGCTCCTTGACTGACATATAGTCTTCCCATATTTTTCAGCATGGTGTTCTTTCCAGTCCATAATCTGAGAGCTCCTGGAAGGCACAAACAGTGCTTTCATTCTGTAAGTCTCTTTTGGTATGTGTTTGCTTAATTTGTTTTTAGTCTCTTTCTGCCATACAGTGGGGAATATCTTACCTGGTGGCTCAAATGGTAAAGAATCTGCCTGCAATGCCGGAGACCTGGTTTGATCCCTGGATTGGTAAGATCCTCTGGAGAAGGGAATGGCTACCCACTCTAGTATTCTTGCATGGAGAATTCCATGGACAGAGGAGCCTGGTGGGGTACAGTCCATTGGGTTACAAAGAGTCAGACACGATTGCATGGCAAACACTTGCACTTTGGGCTTCCCAGGTAGCACTAGTGGTAAAGAACCCACCACCAGTGCAGGAGACATAAGACACAGGTTCGATACCTAAGTTAGGAAGATCCTCTTAAGGAGGGCATGGCATCCCACTCCAGTATTCTTGTCTGGAGAATGCCTTGGACAGAGGAGCCTGGTGGGCTACAGTTCATAGGGTTTCAAAGAGTTGGACGTGACTGAAGTGACTTAGATGCAGCAGACATGCATACTGGCTTATGTGATTAAGGCCAAGTGGAAAGATCTCTAGATTTAGAGGTTGAAGCTAAAGTTGGGAAATAACTAGTCTCAGACAGGTCCATGGACACAGGGGCCTTCACCAAATCTTTTCTTGGGTGATTTAGACAGGAAATTTCTCTTCTCTGTCCATGATATCTTCCTCTGTAAAATGAAGGGAATATTAATAACATCCTCCCTATCTCTAGTGTCCCTGTGAAGATAAATTATTATTAGTTTTCACTTACAAATTTAAAAGATGTATGTGATCTATTTGGGCTTTAGAAATATGGGCTTTTACAGTATTCAATTAAATTCTGCCAGATAACCTCAATTTATCTTTCAAGATCCATTCTTTTGTCTTCTCCATTCTTCTCTGTTTCCTGGGAGGCTGATCTCTATGGATTATTATCAGTTAGGCACTCTTGCCCTATGGATCAGGCCAAAGGAAAGTGCCAGCTAGAGACTGGATGGCTGGAAAAGAGAGAATTTGGAGTATTTACTCCACAACTTCTTTTCCACAGGGTTGTATACTGGCAGTGGCTGCGTTTTTTTTTTCACCAAAGAAGGCTTCTTTGGCTAACTCCTGCCTGACAAGCTTCTACAGTTATAGACTTCTCCATGTTCCTATGATGGCTTTCTCCCTTGCCCTTTCAAGCCTAGGGATGATAGTGGTCTCCTTTGGGTGTTTTTGTCAACCCTTACAGTTTCCTTTATTCTGCCCACACCTTTGTAAGTGGCCCTTCATTGAACTAAGATTTTTCACCCCTTTTGAGTATGCCATCTGTGTGCCTTTGGGGCTCTGACCTATATGTAATCCAAAGACATCTGTACTGCATTGTCACATAATGTGCCACGCTTAAGAAAATGATGGTGGTTAATCCATGAGCTGTAACAAGATATTTTTTCAGAGATGGAAGTAATCTTCATATTCTCCTGTATGTATTATGCAAAATCAACGCAGACCAAGTCTATATACAGGAAATTGAAACAAAATTCCTGACATTTAGGGCCTTAAAATTTCATAGATGTCATCAACGTAGAAAAAAGCAGTGGAAGGGCATGTAAACACTGAGAAATCCCAGAGATATTATTTACAAGTTGCACAAATGGTGTATATGTCCAATAATATAGGACATTACACGTGCAACCACTTTCATTGAGGTCAGCAGCTAGCAGAAGGCCCTGTAGTTCTCTCCTGCTTGGGAAACTTTTGGCCCCCTCCTCAAAGAAGTTGTGCTTTTCCTCTGAAGATTTCATCTTTGGTGCCCTTCTTCAAAGTGTTTCTCTGGTATAACACAGGGGTTTACTATGTAATAAGGTTGACCTTACATCTCAGTTTGACTGAGACAGTTTTAATTTAATTAAGTACCAGCTTAATTATTAGTGGCACCCTTTTACATCTTAAAAGTGTTCCAGTTTGAATGATAAATTATATTGTCTCCCATGTATAGGGATTTGTTACTGCTGTTTGTAGAGATCTTGGATATAAGTTACATATCACCTGTAAGTTTCAAATACACATCCTCATTCTGCTACTGATTCATTTATACAGACTCTTCTATGGGCATATGTGGCTCTTGGTTTGTTTGTTACTGGCTATCCAGGTATGGTAGGTTTAATTCTCTGGTCACTTAGTTTTGCTTTCTTGGCCTATTGGTTTAGCTTTCAACTCCAGGTTGGAATAGGCATTCTCTTTAGGCATTTCAACCTTATTTAAGTTCCAGCATTCCTTTCTAATGCAGCAAAGTTTTTGTCTTTTTTAATGATAAGCCCATTTTTGGTAGTTTGAATAGCAATATTTTTTTTCCGTTTGTGGAAGTCATTCTGAATTGTTTTATTTCTTCACTTTCTCCATCTCATTCTCTTCTCCAATTTTAAATGTGTCATGATACTTCCGTATGAGCTTCCCAGGTGGCTCAGTGGTGAAGAATCCACCTGCCAATACAGAAGATGCGAGAGACATAGGTTTGATCCCTGGGTCAGGAAGATCCTTTGGAAATGGCAACCCACCCTAGAATTCTTGCCTGGAGAATTCCATGGACACAGGAGCCTAGTGGGTGANTATGAGCTTCCCAGGTGGCTCAGTGGTGAAGAATCCACCTGCCAATACAGAAGATGCGAGAGACATAGGTTTGATCCCTGGGTCAGGAAGATCCTTTGGAAATGGCAACCCACCCTAGAATTCTTGCCTGGAGAATTCCATGGACACAGGAGCCTAGTGGGTGACAGTCCGTGGGGTCCAAATTGTCAGACATGACAGAACACGCATGCACGATACTTCGGGATATCTCTACCTAACATGTAGAATTTCTTTCTTCTTTTTCAAGTTCTCCATGTTTTTGAACTCTATTTCTCTTTAAAAAGCCAACATTTCACTTTACTATTACATTCCCTCTGTCAAATCATAAGTATAATTCTCCCACATTTTGCTCAGTATAAACACTCATAAATTAAAAATCCACATTACAATGTGTCAGCTCTGGGAGACAGCAGAATTTTGATTTTCCTTGGAAGTTTGAGGAGAGGAGTTTTCTTTGTAATACATCATTGAAAATTTCTGAAATAAACCATAGGCAGAATTTTATCTTTTGCAGTCACCACCACATAATCAGAGATAGAAAGCTTATTAAGTCTCTGAGATAGGATACATAAAAGTTAAACAACCTGATGACTGCATGGAATTTTCCTTTTAGCAATTAGTATTTGTAAAATAACCATCTTGTTGTGAAATGTTTATTATCAATAAACTACTTCATGTTTTTAAAGATGTTGAATAAGCATTAAAATATTTGTTGCTGTCATTCACCCTAGTTTGTTTATAGTTTTAAAATAGCTTGATTAGTCAAAACATTTGTTTTGTCATTTATTTACCCATATACTCATTCAGTCAACAATTGTTATTATTATTACTTTTTTAACTTATTTTACTTTACAATACTGTATTGGTTTTGCCATACATNATCCTGTATGTTCACTGGAAGGACGGGATGCTGAAGCTGAAGCTCCAATACTTTGGCCACCTGATGGGAAGAACTGACTCATTGGAAAAGACCCTGATGCTGGCAAAGATCGAAAGCGGGAGGAGAAGGGGATGACAGAGGATGAGATGGCTGGATGGCATCACCACCTCAATGGACATGAGTTTGAGTAAACTCCAGGAGTTGGTGATGGACAGGGAAGCCTGGCATGCTGCAGTCCATGGATTACAAGGAGGTGGATATGACTGAGACTGGACTGAACTGGACTGAGCTGAACCAAGGACAAGGGCAGGACTGAGTCAGATACCAAGATTTTTGAGCAAATACACCTGGCTGCATCCGGAGCCATGTTCAAAGACACTAAGAGGTGGAGGTGGTGGCTGAGGCTGGGGAGGCAACAAGGACCAGAGAGGGCAACTTGGCATCGATGAGACAGATGGTCTGCAGCCACAGGCATCCATGGACATCAACCCAGTTGCCTGAGTCAGCAACCCAAGCTGGAGGCATAGAAAGGACAACTGGGCTGGAATAGGCTGCTTCAGAAACCAGTGGGGGCGGTGGGCTGGGTATAGCTGCATCAGTCAGGCCCCGTGGGAAGTTCAGGGGTAGTGGGCCCAGCACTGTTACATGGTTCCCAGGGAATGATGCCCAGGGCAGCTTTGATCCTGGAGCGTGGAGCATCATCACGGGGGCGGGCAGCCTTCTGTCCAGGGAGTCAGCCCCTCTCCTCTGCTGATGCCTCATTAAAATGGAACCTCCCCCCCCCACTCCACCCCTTCTCTTTGTGCAACATCCGGATTTTCCTCTGCCCCCGTCTTCCCCACGACACCCCACCCTCCCACTCCCTCTCTGTTCCCACCTGCTGAGGTCAACGGCTCCGCCTTTCTTCACCCTGAGTCAGCAAGCAGGCACACTGCATCATCCAAGTTTAGAAAGGCAGGAATGGATGCCCTTTGAAGGCTTCTTCACGGCCTGGGTTCTCTTCTTGGCTGTGTGACCTAGAGCGCTCCACATCGCCTCTCTGTGCTTCATTCCTGGACAGAAGGGAAGAAGGTTCTGGCCAGCCATCAGCCCCCCATGCTCTGCAATGCTCTCCCTTTTGGAATATTAGTAGGGCTGGGATCCAGACACTGAGCCAAGGAGCCATTTGCCAAGGAAGTCATTGAAGTTCAGAGCAGTTAAATTGATTACCCAAGATTGTTACACAGCTGGATTTAGAACTTCTTGAGGTGAGTACAAACAGCCTCATCAATTGTTGGTTGATCTGTTACTGTGAATATTCTGATGGTGGAGGACTAGAGAAACTCAGTGTTACCAATTGCTAAAACCACTTGGGGTGCCCAAGGCCTGGGGCCACAATATTGTTTCCCCCAAGACAGAATGTATGGTCGTGTACAGATGTGAGAGTTGGGCTGTAGAGAAGGCTGAGCGCCAAAGAATTGATGCTTTCGAACTGTGGTGTTGGAGAAGACTCATGAGAGTCCCTTGGACAGCAAGGAGATCAAACCAGTCCATCCTAAAGGAAATAAACCCTGAATATTCATTGGAAGGATGATCCTGAAACTGAAGCTTCAATACTTTGGCCACCTGATGCAAAGAGCTGACTTATTGGAAAAGACCCTGATGCTGGGAAAGATTGAAGGTGGGAGGAGAAGGGGCAACAGAGGATGAGACATTTGGATGACTACGCTGACTCAATGGACATGAGTTTGAACAAACTTTGGTAGATAGTGAAGGACGAAGAAAACTGGCACGCTGCAGTTCACGGAGTTGCAAAGAGTTGGACACGACCTAGTGGCTGAACAACAACAGGATAGAAGATCCCCAAAGCCTGCTGAGCCTTCACCCAAAGCTTCTTCTGTGCACTCTCCCCTTTCCTGACCCCTCATCCCCCCACCACCACTGGAAAAAGCAGAGTGTGCAGGCTCCCCCTTAGCAACACTGATGGGAGTGGACACCCACCACATGGGCCTCTGGGAAATTCCAGTCCTGCAAACACAAGCCTCCAAAGACTTGAGCAGAGCCTTGATCCCCTCATCACAAAGGTTCAGGCCAGGACAAACGAGGTCAGCTCTGCAACGGGTCCCTGCATCTAGAGCTTGGGGCAGAAGACTGTGGTTAGGAAATAATGGGCTCCCTGGGCACCAGAGTCAAGACCTCATTCAGGGGAAAGTTGCCTCCTCTGGGCTTGGGCCCCAGCTTTCTCCTGTTAATTGAGATCATGACCCAACTCCCAGGACTGCTGCAGCTTGAAAGGGGCTTTGAGATGCTGGGATGAAAGGCGCTGGGCTGAGTACAAAGCACAGTGCGGATTGTCCTGGGAGTGGGAGGCCTGGCCCTGGGCCTTCCCCAGCCCCCGTGCTGAGTCACTTCCTCCATCCTGGCTGATTTTGCCTCTGTAATCCAGAGACACCAAACTCCCCTTTCAGGAGAGCTTGGGGTGGGGGCTGGAGGTGGTGTTCCCAGAGAGTGTGTGCAGGACACAGGCCAGGCCTGAACCTCAGCTCCCTGGGAGGGGAGGGGGTCCACTGGCATTGATGCCGATGCTGGTGCTGCCATGAGTTCACAGCTTCCTGACTCCCTCTCCACATGGTTCCCAGACGAGCATCTTTTTGTTACGCTTGAAGAAACTGAGGAACAAAGAGCAGAAGAGGTTTCCCAAGGTCTCGAGGCACATCTGAAGAGAGAGCAAATCTGAAGCCCTTTGACTCCTGGCGTCCTTCTCCCAGAGGGCAGCCAGAGCCCGGTCACTCATTTCTCTAAGTATGAGGCTCTCCTGGGAGCTTCCCAGCCCTGTGCTTTGGATTGCTGTGGCTCAGACAGAAGCACCGCATGGGCATGACCTGAAGGAATTTCTTCTTCTGCTCAACTAGTACCTCTTCAGTGCCTGGAAAGATCACTAGATATTTCAGNCAGGTGTTGTGTTGGGCACTGAGGATGAAATGATGAATGAGAAAGCCACAGTCATTTGCTGTCAGGGAGCTTATAGACTTGTGGAAAGCAAATAAGTCCCTAACAGAAAGTGTGATAAGGAAAACACAGGTGTAGAAGTTGCAGGAGGAGGAGGTTGGAGAAGAAAAAGTGTGAAAAACATTAGAGGAAGAGAGAATAGCATGTGTCGATTGGTCAGGGAGAATTGGACCTGTTCAGGGAAGCAAATAGTCTGGCTGGAATGTAGAGTGTGAGTGGTGGTGAGATGAGGCTGGCGTGGAAGCTGGGGGCTTACAGGTTGTAAGCTGGGGGAGGAGTTAGGACCTAATGGTGAGAGCAACGGGGGCATGTGAATAATTTGATATCCAGAGCCTTTGAGGAGATATAGTCCTACCATTTATCAATATGTTGCTCCAGGTTCAGGCCAAGAAGATCATGGGCTGTTGCTTTTCTGTGCAAATCCTCTTCCATCCTTTTGCAGAGACTGTCTGCTCCAACTTTCCTTGATTTTCACAGTTGGGAAATGCCTTCTTCCTAACTCCCACTACTCGGTGTACCTGTCTTATGGGCTTGTGTTAGTTGCTCAGTTGTGTCTGATTGTTTGCAACCCCATGTACTGTAGCCCACCAAGCTCCTCTGTCCATGGAATTCTCCAGGCAAGATTACTGGAGTGGGTAGCCATTCCCTTCTCCTGCAGGGCATCTTCCTGACTCAGGGATCAAATCCAGGTCTCCTGCATCACAGGCAGATCCTTTACCATATGAGCCACCAGGGAAGCCCCCTTATTGCTCTCCATATGTTTATGGTATATCTTAGCTTTTTGCTAAATGATGTCTTGATAATGCGTCATCCTTTTCATTTGTCTTTATCTCTGAGAGTGATTCTCTAAGAATTACTGTGAATTTGTTTGGTACATATTCATCTCCAGTTAGTCCACTGCAGTTGGAAACATTCTCTCTCTCATGGTCCAGATACTGAACTTCTGGAATATTCTTCCTTTTCTTCATCTTAAGTGTTTTGCAGCATCCTTGGTACACAGAGAGCTAGCATAACATTGCTACTGTGATCTCAGCAGAGAAAAGGTGGCATTGATGCCTTTGGGGCACTGTGGCAGCAGGCTGCTTTTTATTATTGCAGTGACCGGGCACATCACCTCTTGAAATGGAACAGGAGGAGGAAAAATTGATATAATGAACAGACAACCAGACCAGCAGACAGTCCACTAGATTGTGGGCTCCTGGATGTATCTGGGAGGAATTGGAAGGAGATTAGAGTTTTTGCGAAACAGGTGGGAGTTAATCTAGAGAAATATTTTTGTAGGACTGCCTTCATTTTTAACTTTTACCACAGACTGGTATGCATGGTAAGCATGTCACTTATATTTCATTTGTTTCCTCAAAGGTACATATAAATGTTCTCTAGGAGGGGGATCCTAATCCTGCATGGTTAGAGAAGCACAGACACCATCTAATGTGATTGGAGTCGGGTACTAGCAATATGACCACCATCTAATGTGATTGGAGTCGGGTACTAGCAATATGACTTTGGAGACATGCAGCTGGTCTGCAGCTCTAAACTACCACCTCAACTTAGGGGCTGTGGGGGGCGGGGGGCAATGCTAGCCTCTCTCCAGTAGTGATCAGGGTTCTGGGGCCCACGCAGTGTATTTGCAGCTTATGAAGTAGCAGACTCAGCCAGATTAGCCTTATTAGTTCTTTTTCTGACTTGATGGGGAGCTGGGGTCCAGATACTTCTGCTGATCAGTTTTGCTTGTTTTAAGCCCTTGGCCATTGCCAGTTTCCATTGAGTTTTGCAGGAGGCCAAACGTCCCTCTGGGAGGTAGGCTGTCAGTTCAGTTCAGTTGGTCAGTTGTGTCCGACTCTTTGCGACCCCATGAACCGCAGCACGCAGGGCCTCCCTGCCCATCAGCAGCTCCCGGAGTTCACCCAAACTCATGTGCATTGAGTCGGTGATGCCACCCAACCATCTCATCCTCTGTCATCCCCTTCTCCTCCTGCCTTCAATCTTTCCCAGCATCAGGGTCTTTTCAAATGAGTCAACTCTTCACATGAGGTGGTCAAAGTATTGGAGTTTCAGCTTCGGCATCAGTCCTCCCAATGAATTTTCAGGACTGATTTCCTTCAGAATGGGCTGGTTGGATCTCCTTGCAGTCCAAGGGACTCTCAAGAGTCTTCTCCAACACCATAGTTCAAAAGCACCAATTGTTCTGTGCTCAGCTTTCTTTATAGTCCAACTCTCACATCCATACATGACTACTGGAAAATAGGTAGCCTGTAGGAGATGGATTTTGGACCAGTTTTCTCTTAGTCTCTCCCTTTCTAAATATGTGAAATTAAAGATGTTGAAAATGTTTTTTACCTTTTAACATATGACTTAGTTGTTTTACTCTGCTGTGCAATGCTTAGCTCTATAAAAGACACAACTGAGTTCTCAGTTTTTAACTTAAAACTTGTATTTTTATTATTATGAAAGTAGAAAAGTTTTGTAGAAAAATTAACTTAATATAAAAGAAGAAAAACAGAGGTAATGTTTTTCCATAATTTTTTCTCTCTCGAGACAAAAACATACACAAATACACACAAATGTGTATATTTTGGTAACAATAAGCTAAATATGAATAGAACTTTAATGTACCTTAGAGTGCATTCAATGCTCTCAATGCACCTCAAATGACAAACTTATTAACTAAGAAACAGTGTCTAATGATCTAGAAAGCCCATATTATCTGAGAAGCAATCATGTGGCAGAGGTCACCATGAGATAGTGACTCAGATCATGCTGGTAGTTTCTCTAATGTAGTNTCAATGCTCTCAATGCACCTCAAATGACAAACTTATTAACTAAGAAACAGTGTCTAATGATCTAGAAAGCCCATATTATCTGAGAAGCAATCATGTGGCAGAGGTCACCATGAGATAGTGACTCAGATCATGCTGGTAGTTTCTCTAATGTAGTATCCATTTTTGTCTATGTTAGATAAGGTTTTTCCCAGATAAGCCTATCTGTAGGTTTTGCTGTTCCATTTGGGGAGAAAATACTTTGCTGGGTGCAACTACTGAGAGTTAGCTTGTTGAGTCTTAATATTATTGACTGATGCTTCATAGAGTATTGATTCCCTTCTTTGAGTCAAGGAATTTTGGAGCAATTTGTTAGATACAATATATTGCTTAATAAGATAGAATTAAATTTTAATTTTTTTCTCTTTCTTATCACTAAGAGTTTTTCAGAAAAATGTAAGCTACAGAAAAGATATTGACTCCCAACTACCTAAAAGGAAAATTACAAGGATGCAGGGAAGGAGTAATCTGTTGGGAGAAGATGAGATAATTCTTCCATAATATGTAGAGATCATCAAAGCAGTGTTCTTAGATGGTAAAGCTTCCTGTTGGTTGCCAAGCTTGTATGGCATATCACTGAGATTTAACATTTATTATTACTGATGTTGCATGGATTTTGTATAAAAACACTGGTTTGTGAACTTGATATCTACATGAAACCAGTTCCAAACATTGAAGAAATGATGGCTTTTCAGAGTGCCAACAGATTCAAGATGAAATGGTTGCAAAGAGCTCGTGACAAGCAATTTTAAAGTGGTCAAGAAAAGAATAAATAAGATATTTTAGATATAAAGTTTATTTTCTGAGTAGTTGACATCTTGTATGTGAATAGTTTTTTTATATGGAATGCAATATACAGAATTATGGCAGTGTTCCATAAAAGATAATTTTAACGTGTCAGTGCTTTCAATTTCAGGCATTTTTATTACTTTGCATCACATGTCTAACTAGGGATTGTAAATACAATATGATTTAGCTCTTTTTCATCACTTGAAGTCACAAGTGTGAGTAACTCATATACTCTAACATAGAAACAATAATGTCCTGAGAAACTTTCTTTATTCCCTATTTCTTAGAGTCTGCTATTTTTAGATTTCATATATAAGTGAGTCATACAGTATTTGTCTTTCTCTGTCTAATTTATTTCACTTAGCATAATACACCCAAAGTCCATCTATGTAATAAAAAATGGCAGGATTTAATTCCTTTTTATGGCTGGATAATATTTCATTTCAAGAAAGCATCACATTTTCTTTATCAGTTCATCTGTCATTGGGTGCTTAGGTTGTTTCCCCCTCGTGGCTATTGGAGTTTCTTTTAGGCAGTATATAGTGGAGTCTTTTATTTTTTTCATCCATCAGCCACTCTAAATTTTTTGATTGGGACATTTAATTCATTTACATTTCTAATAATTACTAATAGGTAAAGTCTTACCAATGCCATGTTGTTAATTGTTTTCTTGCTGTTTTGTAGTTCCTTTGTTCCTTTCTTCCTCTCTTGTTGTCCTTTGTGAATTGGTGATTTTCATAGTTAGTATACTTTGATTCTTTTCTTTTTATCTCCTGTGTATCTACCAGAGGCTTCAGTTTTGTGGCACCTTGAGGCTTACTTGGGGTTTACCAGGTGGCACTAGTGGTAAAGAATCCACCTGCTAATGCAGGTAGATTTAAGAGACATGGCTTTTATCCCTGAATTGGAAAGATAACCTGGAGGAGAGCAAAACCCACTCTAGTATCCTTGCTTGGAGAATCCCATGGACAGAGAAACATGGCAAGCTTCAGTCCATAAAGTCACACAGAGTTGGACACAACTGAAGTGACTTTGCACACATGCACGAGGCTCACTTGTAACATCCTATGGATACAGCAGTCCGTTTGTTTTAAATTTATGTTTTATTGCAGTATAGTTGAATTGCAATGTTGTGTTAGTTACTGCCAGACAGCAAAGCAACTCAGTTATACATGTACATTTACATATTATCTCTTCTCGGCTGCTCCAGTGCTGCGCAGCCACTGCTCGCCACTTTATTGACTATGCCAAAGCCTTTGTGTGGATCACAATAAACTGTGGAAAATTCTGAAAGAGATGGGANTGATGGGACCAGATGCCATGATCTTCGTTTTCTGAATGTTGGGCTTTAGGCCAACTTTTTCACTCTGCTCTTTCACTTTCATCAAGAGGCTTTTTAGTTCCTCTTCATTGGAGGTAGTGAGTAATTGGCATAAGGGTTCTGGTAGAAGAGAGTTTGCTGGGTAAGAGGGCAGGTAAAACAATGTATTTGGGTATGAGACATAGGAGAGCATCCTGTGCCGATGCTAGGGACAGCTAGGAAGATGTATGTCAAGCTCAGGAGAGAGGCGGGAGTTGAAAATGAGGGTTAAGGTTTAGACCCTCATTTTAGGTTGATGCTATACAAGCATAAGCACAAGTAAGATTTTCTGGGGAAATTTTACAGAGAAGGAGAGAAGCTTGGACATAGATTTGGTGTTATAGAAAGAAGGTGCGAGCGTGCTAATTCGCTTCAGTCATGTCCAGCTCTTTGCAGCCCTGTGGACTCTAGCCCACCAGGCTCTGTCCATGGGATTCTCCAGGCAAGGATACTGGAGTGGATTGCCATTTCCTCCTCTAGGGGATCTTCCTGATATAGGGATGGAACCTGTGTGTTTCCTGTGTTGGCAGGTGGGTTTTTTTTTTTTTTTATTTTTTTTTTAGCACTAGCACTACCCTCGTCAAATTCATGCTGAAATCTTAACATCTGCAATGTGAGGGTATAAGGAAGTGGGGCCTTTGGGCGGTGATTAGGTTATGAGGTGGAGCCTTTGTGAATGGGATTAGTGTCTTTTAAAAGAAGAACACCTTCTCATCCTCTTTCTGCCATCTGAGGATGCAATGAGAAGAGGGCAGTCTGCAACCAAAAGAGGGTCCTCTCTGGAATCTGACCAGGTTGGCACCCTGATCTGCTTGACTTGTAGTTCCAGTGCTGTGGGGAATACATTTCTGCTGTTTATACTGCATGAGTTATACCAAGTCCATTGTACTTTGTGATAACAGCCTGAACTCACTAAGACACCTGGGTAAGGCCAACATTTAAGGGGAAACTGGAGGAAATGAGCAGGAAAGGGAGCTGAAAAGCTGCCGTGGAGGGAGGAGGAACGTAGCATGCTCCTGGGAAGCCCGGAGAAGACAGTTCCAGGGGCAGGATGAAGCCAAGTGAGGCCAAGAAGTGTCCATTGGATTTGACAATTATGTAATTTGATAAGAGAAGGCTCAGTGAAGAGGGATGTGGGCTAGGGTGGTTGTTGAGTAGCTGGGATGGGGTTGGAGGTGGGAAGGGGAGTGGGTGCCAGGAAGGATCCTCTGCTTTCACAGTTGGTCTGCTTTCAGGTAGTGGGAGAGCTCCTTTCCTTGGGATTGCACTATGGACTCACATGGCACCTCATTCACAATTGTTAGAAATGTGTAAAAGTCATAGAATTGAAAAAAGCTTGCAGGAGTACAAGGCAGCCAGGGTGGATCACATAACAGCCCAAACATGTGACACATCCCTAGATAAGCTTGAAACCACAGCCAGTAACAGTTCTGCAATCTGCCAGGGAGGAGCCAATGAGGGGAGCAAATACACTTCCTCCATTTGGCCTCTGCAGGCTGCTGAGAAGGGCAGTTAGCCAAGTTCGCTTTCCTGAAGGGTGAAGTGTCATGCAGGCTCAGTTATTATGAAGATACATCTACGGATGGGGAGTGAAAAAGGACTGTTGGGACAGGGAAGTGTTTTGTCATCTTACACATTCTACTGGTCCTCCTGACATCACCCTTTTAGGAAAAGGCAAATGCAAGCCTATCAGAGGAACAATTTTTCTTTTTCATTCTGTAGGACTTGAAATGACTGCTGGAAAAATTTTGTTAAAATTGATAAATTGTGATGAAATGATTTGATATACCTAAAGTTCCTGTTCTCAGAAGGAACACCACATAAGTGTAAAGTATTATTAATAATTTTTTGTTATTTTGTTATTATGTTGTAGCTTTACATACAGGATTACAGTTTGAAGCAAATTCTCTTTCTCCTATCTTACATTTCATAGATTAGATAAACTTTGTATTTTGGACCTTTTCAGGAAATATGATAAAGATGGAGGTAAACTTTCTTTAGCCCTAAGTGAAAGCACCATTACTGAAAACAAAGTGATGACGATCCATATGCACTCGAAATAGAGTCCAAATTGGACAACTGATTGGATATATTTAACCTAAGTGGATATTCTTTGTGGCTGGTGGGCTTTGATTCCAGCAACTGTCTTTTGATCCTGAATATCCAGTTTGAGAGGGCATCCTTTTGGGAAAGTTGGTGTGTTTAAGTGATAAAATGTACAAGTGTAAAGTGATCTGACTTGAAGGCCTACTGAAAATTAGGAGCCCCATTGTACACATTCCAGCTCTGTTGCTGTCTCATAGATAGAGAATGTTAGCAAGTTCAGGTCAGAAGCTGCTTGCTTACTAGCAAATCCTAGCCTAGGGCCATGTCCAGGCTGTGTCCTGAGCTCTCATTTTTCTTTTTCCTGTGTTTCCCAAGAAGGGCCAGGTGAAGAGTCACAGCAGCTGGCTGGGGAGGTCTAGAGTGGAATCTATGGGGATTACTTTATTCCTTTATTCCTATTCTGAAAATGAAATCTTATCTACCAGAATTATCTCATGCTTGCACTTTTGAAAGCAGAATTTCAGTTTGATTCAATGCAAAAGTTTGATCAGAATCCACATCAAATTGAATGTGGATAGTTTGATAGAAATTCACAACAAATTGTGGATTAGATAGTAGGAAAACAGTGGAAGATGTGATTTCTGACTTAAAGAGATTTACAGTATATTTTAGATATGAGTGAAATTCATAGCCAACTACTTATCTATCTAAAGCATAAACACACTTAGAAACATGAAGTGTTTATTTGGAGATAGAAGTTTTCTGATCAGAAAATTGTGGACGATTTAGGTAAGTTTATAAGGATGTTTTAGGAAGACAAAATAGACTGTTGTGGAATAAGTGTGATGAATTAGAGACAAAAGACTTGTTTTAAAAATTGTCCCATTAGATAGAAATAGATTTCCAAAGTATTTTAGACACTTATTGTGGGCAAACTGAAAAGGAGCATAGATATGATTAGTTATCCCATGAGTGGGATCCGTGGAATTTTCCAGCATTTTTCTGAGTCAAGGACTAGGTTGAAAGGGATTGTCTACTATAATAAGAAGGAATGCTGTGGCCTAATAGATATGGACTGATGCTTCTAGAGAACAGAAGTAGGGTGGTCTCTGATGCTTAAGTAGAGAGGATTTAATTTAATCACAGCAAGAAGCAGTGTGTTTTGCATGCAGCAGGTGTTTGGTAAATGGTTATTGTTCATGATGCAGCTCACGTCTGAATTTTTGAGGGTTTCATGGATCCTAAATTCCTGAAATGCTTTTATTTTCTTTTGCTGTTCCTGCACTCTGAAATTCAGCTGCATCCTGGATTTTCTTCAGGTTGCACAAGCATGCTTAAAAACCTCCTGGAATTATAATGCTATGCCCAGATTAGGAAAATATCATAGATAAGTTTATTTCCTGTAGGCTGTTTATGATAATAGAATCTGCAACAGTCTTTGGGGGTGCCTTAAATATCCATTCAGGTGATATGTCTATAAATATTGGTCCTCAGTAATTTTCAAAACTAATGTCTTATCGTTTATAGTGTTATGTCTAAACTCAATTTTGTGGGATTTGGAATAGAGCTAGTTTCTATGCAAGTATTGTCTCTGGAACTCACATCCTTGTTGATCTATGGACTAGAGCTTCTTTCCTTAGGAAATGAGGCAAGACCAATTGGTGGTCAGAAAGCAATAATAGTAAATTCATCTGCTCAAGTCAAGTTTTGCCTGACGAGTCAGGTTTCATCTGTGGCAAGATCAAATGAAATACCAGATTACTTCTAATTTAATTTTTGATTATTCAGATCAATAGAGATGTACAAAGAGGTCAAGAAATGTTAAGGGGAAAACAAACTTTCTTGAGTTCAGTTCAGTCGCTCAGTCGTGTCCGAATCTTTGCAACCCCATGAATCGCAACACGCCAGGCCTCCCTGTCCATCACCAACTCCCGGAGTTCACCCAGACTCACATCCATCGAGTCAGTGATGCCATCCAGCCATCTCATCCTCTGTCGTCCCCTTCTCTTCCTTCCCCCAATCCCTCCCAGCATCAGAGTCTTTTCCAATGAGTTAACTCTTCGCATGAGGTGGCCAAAGTACTGGAGTTTGAGCTTTAGCATCATTCCTTCCAAAGAAATCCCAGGCCTGATCTCCTTCAGAATGGATTGGTTGGATCTCCTTGCAGTCCAAGGGGCTCTCAAATGTATGAATGCTTTTGGAATTTAATGTCTCAAGAAAATAATGGTTCACATTGGACACTGCATCTAAAATATTCATTTGAATTAGCTAACATTAATGGTAACAATATTTTATAGAGGACAAATAAGTTGTTTGGTGATCAATGAGATAACTTTTATTATCATAACAAACCACATACCAGATAGCAATATAAGATACTGTACTCAGTTAATGACCTAACAAAAAGAATAAGTCTTTGATGCTTAATATAGTAGTTACTAGCCAATGTGTTTACCTAGTACTTGAAATATGGTAAGAATTTTAAATTTTACTTGATTTTAGTTATTTTAAATTGAAAAAAACTCACATGTAGCTCAGTCATTGGAAAACTTTTGTGAATGTTTGAAACAACCTGGGTATATCAATTTACTTTTTGAGTAAATTCATGAAGTCTAAATACAGAGCAAGTATTTCCTATGAAAATTTAGTATCTGAATTGAGATGTGTTATATGTATAAAATACATACTGGATTTTAGAAACAGTACAAAAAAGAATGTAGAATGCCTCATTGAGAACTCTTTCACATTGATTACTTAATGAAATGATAATATTTTACATAGTGGATTAGGGAAGATTTCTTTGATAAGGTGAGAGTTGAGTAGAGATCTGAGAGGAAGGAGGGGGCAAAGCTTATAGTTCTCTGCAAGAAGAGTGTTCTAGGGAAAGAGAACACCAGGTACAAAGTTGTGAAGATCATGCTTGGTAAGTTCCAGGAGTAGCAAAGAGTCTCAGTCCATAACTGACTGGAGCAGAGTAAGTGCAGAGGACAGCTGTATGGGAGGTAAGTTCAGAAATGAAGGTATGCCAGACCTTCATTAACATGCCATTAATGACTTTGGATTTGACTTTGAGTGAGATGGTAAGATACTGGAGGAATTTTAATAAAGCATAACTTAATCTGACATATTTTAAAAGAATCACTCTTGCTAGTATCTGAGATTAGATTTTATGGGACAAAGATGAATGCCAATCAGGATAGTGACTAGTAATAATCCAGGTGAGAGATGATGCTGGCTAGGACTAGAATAATTTAGGTAGAGGCGATAAGAAGTGTTTGCATTCTGACTATTAAAACCAGCAGGATTTGCTGATGTAATGAATATGAGGTGTGAGAGAAAGAAATGAGTCTAGAAAGACTTTAAGATTTTTGGCTTGAACAGTTGGAAAGATGTAGTCATAATTTATGAAATGGGGAAGAAGAATATGATCAGAAGAGATTTTGGGTAAAGACAGAAATTAGGAGTTCTGTTGGCAGTAATTTGAGATTCCTATGTTAGTCACCAATGGTGAGATATGAAGTAGACAGTAGACTATATGAGGCACATATTTAGGCTGGGAGTATATGGTGTTATTCATAATGTAGTTGGCATATAAAGCAAGAAAATGGATGTGATTGTTAAGATGTGAGTCTAAACAGGAAAATGATCTAAAGTCTGAGCTATGGGATGCTCCAACACATAAAAATTACAGGTTCAAGAGATGAGGAATAAGAATCAGAGAGACTGATTCTGAAGTAGGAAGAAGACCAACAAATGTGGTGTCCTGGGAGCCAAGTGCAGACAGTGTTTCAGAGTATAGAGTGATCAAGAATTTCACACAGTGCTGCTAATAAGATGACTTGGTAATCTTGTTAATAAGGTCGATGAGATGACTTGGCAAATGTCCATTTGAGTCAGCAACCTGGAGGTCCCTTGTGACTTTGACATGAGTTATTTCTCTGGAATGTTGAGGAAGGCAGACTAACTACAAAGTGCAGAAGGCACTTTTGCGAAAAGAAAAGAAGATAGTGAGTATAGATACATCCTTTGAAGAGTTTTGCTGTAAAGGAAAAAGAAAAATGAGATGAAATCTGGAAGAAGATATGGGGTCAGAAAAGATTTTGATTTTGTTTTGTTTTAAGAGGGAGTATAAGGCACTTGTATACAAATGTCAGTGCCCTACTGTGGTATGGGAGAGAAGGGAGAGGGGCTAGAGCTTCATCACTGAGCAGCTGAGAGATGATGGCATCTTGTGCACAAGTGGAGATAGTGACCTTTGGGAAGAACAACTCTGGTACAGGAATAATATTAGATTCAATAAGTTGATTGTAGCGAATTGTTAGGGACCAATTTAACAAATTGTATCTCAATTATTTTTTCTTTTAAAAAAGCATCCTTCAACACACTAAGACTCTCATTCTCACTCAGAGTAAGATAAGTGGAAATGAAATTGCAGTGAGATGCCATTTTTCACTCATTAGACTGGCAAAGATTAAAAAAGTTTGACAATACACTCTGGGAAGAATGTAGAGAAATTGTTATTCCCATACATTGCTTGTGGGAGCATAATCGGTACAGCCTGTGTGGAGGGAAATTTGGCAAATAACAAATTTCACGTGTGAAGTACCTCTTGTACTGGAAATTGCACTGGTAGCTTATTCTATAGCTAGACTTTCCTATGTGGGAAATGGCATTTAATAAGGAAAGATGGTGAATTTATATATTTATAAATATATATAAATGTAAATTTATACACTGTAATGGATGGTGTATAAATTGTGTGCAGCTACACAATGGAATTAGATATAACTATAAAACAGAAGTATGAGAGTCATTTAACTATTGATATGAAAAGACCTCTGGGAGGTACTTGTTAAAGAAATCAGTTAGGAACAGTATGTATAGTTTGCTATCATTTGTGAAAAAGTAATATTCAAATATATTTCACATATATATATTTGCGTATGTCTCAATGTCTCTGGAATAATCTATAAAATATTTGACATACTATTACATGGAAGATGCTGACTAGTTCATTGTTCATATGATCCATTTTAATGTTGAGGTCTGTTTTTGTAAAAGCAAAAAAAACATTAATATAAGAATTTAAAAAGTAAACATGTTTATGACTAAAGCACTTTTGGTCAATTAGTAGCTGAATGATGTTGCTTTTCAGTCACTAAGTTGTGTCCAACTCTTCCCAACTCCGTGGACTACAGCAGGCCCAGGCTCCCCTGTCTTTTACTGTCTCCTGGAGTTTGCTCAGATTCATGTCCATTGAGTCAGTGATTTTATTTAACCATCTCATCCTCTGCCGCCCCCTTCTTCTTTTACCTTCAGTCTTTCCCAGCATCAGAGTGTTTTCCAATAAGTTGGCTCTTTGGATCAGGTGGCCAAAGTATTGGAGTTTCAGTCCTTTTAATGAATGAATATTCAGGGTTGATTTCCTTTAGGATTGACTGGTTTGATCTCTGAGCAGTCCAAAGGACTCTCAAGAGTCTCCTTCAGTACCACAATTAGAAAGCATCAATTCTTTGACACTCAGCTTTCTTAGATGATTTAACTATATACAGCTACCATTTTAAATCTACAAATCAAGAACTGAAAATATGTGCTATAATTAATGAATCAAAGCAATCTATTTAATAATTATTTTAAACAATATTAAGAATATTGTCATTTTAAGCTTTTGAGTAAAATGTAATAGTTTTTCATATTATTAATATGTGGTACATTCTTTAAAATATTTTGACAAATTATGTTAATCTAATTTACTATATCTAAATTATATTTAATAGTATATCAAATATAAATATAATATTAATAAAATGTGCATTGGTGGAGTTTAGCATAGTTAAACAATTTCAATATTCTTAAATTATCTTTAATTTTATTTTTAAAATATAATATTTTCATTAATGTTGCAGTATTACATCAAAAATAAGCTGGATAGTTGCTTGAGGAAAATACACTGCAATTCTTCCAATTTAACTCTCTTTTCAGTTCAGTTCTATTTCTTTCCTTTTCTGTACAATTAAGACCTTGCTTTATTTTGTATATTTGACCTACATAAATTTTACAAGGAAGTTATGGCCATTTAGTTTTTCCTTCAATTACCCAATTTGCCTAATTTTTTCTCCTCCTTTGGCTGGGGAATAGAGGGGCTTTACTATATAATGAATATGTCATAACAAATGTATGTTGAAATCATAACTGAGAATAATCCTTTAGATTCCTCAAAGAGATGTCATGTAAACCTGTGCTAAATATTTTTCAGTGTTATTAACTGTACTTTATAAAGTACCACTTGTGAAATAAATTCATTTTTGATAGTCAACAGTGTTAATTTCAAGATTTCTAACATAAAATGTTGAAACACTAGAGTGTCTTTTGTCAGAACAAAGTACTAGTTGACAATTCAAAGACATACCTTTTTCTGAATGGTGTATTGTTAAGGGGAAATACTTGTGCACAAAAGGTGGAAATAACTGAATTGGGAATCAGGTATCACAGGCTGAGAACAAGAATATCAAATAGAATATATGGTCAAAGTCTAAGGGCTTGAATGACAGCTCAAAGAGAAGATGGGATTTCACCCACTTTCAAAACATTACTTTTGAGCTCAACTTTAAAGCTTCGGCTGCTTTTCTTGAATTCAGGTGACAGTAAATATTCAATATTCAAGCATATATATGAGCTTCTGTTTATTCAAGGATGGTAGAAGTATTCATATTTTATTGGACTCCATTTAGAAACTAGATCCTTTTAAAAGATTCACAGTTTCAGTTGTATTTTAAAGATTAGCTCTTTATATGTATATGTTATAAATAGAATTTTATTTTTCCTCATTGAAAATACTAAAATTGTAAAATAGAACTACTATTGTCACATGTAAATTAAAAAAATAATCAGCCTACCTCTAAAAGCTAAGGTCAAGGAATGCAAACATCTGTTAATATGTTAATGCATGTAAATAATTCTAGCTGTGTAATTTTGAAAATACTCATAGGAATATTTTGCGTTTTTCCTTTATAAAGGTGCTCTTCTAGCAAACTCATCTGCAATGATCTAAGTGATATTAATTAGGGCAAGCTAGAGACATGGGACACTCTTGTAATATCACTAGCAAAAAGAATTACTAGATATTTCAGAGATGTGTAATATTCCAAGTGGTGTTTTTGTGAAAGCTAAGTTCACATTACTAGGAAGCAAGTACCCAGGGGGAATAATAAGGTCAAATAATGTGAAATAGGGCCAAAGACTACAAGTTTGAAAGATATCTGAAAGGCACAATCTGGGGTAATTACGCCATTTAAATCGTTTATTTTGTAGGAGTGGCAAATCAAACTATACATGATCTGGCTAAGTAAAATGAGATGATGAGTTTTGGCTATAAGCTAGCATGGGATTTTGAAGCTAAAGTAATTTTTAAAAGAGGAATTTTATATTCTGATATTAATAACAAGAACATCTGATCTATTTATGTTATAATGTATTTTGAGGGGTAAGTTTCCTTGGTGTGGAACATTTTGATCAGTTAAAAATCATCTAAAAAGTATAAGTTTTATTTTTGATATTTTGTTGAATAACTGGACTGTGAAAAAAGCTTGCTTTACCACAAAATTTTAATAGAGAAAATGAGATAGGAAAATCATATGATCAGAGGTATACTCAAAGTATTTATGCAAAGAATCTTTTTGGGTTTACTTTAAGGTGTATGAAAGTGAAAACAACCTCTGTGGCAAACTAGAAAATCCTAAGCATTACTTTATCTGCATACATAAATTTCCATTTTAGCTTCTGAACATTCTCCTTGAAGGGAACTAGAATAGAATTGATTCAGGAAGAGAAACTTACCTTCAGTTTGTAAGCTTAACCCAAAAAGGCTACAGCTCCACTGGATTTTAGACAACATGACTTTTGGTACATATGTATTTGTGAATTTTAGGGGAGAAAGGAAGAACCTTTGAGATCTTAGAATTATTGTCTATGAGAGGTAAACTTAGTGAACACGTACTGTGTCTCATTTAGATAGAATGAATGAAGCTCAGAGGGATTACATCATTGTCTCATGGTCATGTAGCAAGTTAATGGCAGAGCTGGATTGTAACTTGGGTCTTCTAACTGCCTAACTGCCTTCTGAGGTCTTGGTTCCTTCAGAGTACGTCACATCTGCCTGCATCCTTGCATTCATGGGTCATCACCAGTCTTGTGTCTTCATCATTTCCCATGTGGTCTGCTGCCACACTGCAGTCTCACTCTTGTGCCCTAAGTATACTCAGTAAGCTGGCAATGAGGTAGGAGCATGAGGACAGATGGTGCTCTCAGCACCAATCTCCATCTATCCATTTGTAACCAAAACGTCCTCCTTCCTGCTCTTACACCCTTCCCTCCAGAGGTCACATTGCATGCTTTCTGTCTTTTCCATTTAAGACTGCTTCCTGACTTCAGGCTCTACTACAAGTAAGCCACAGTCATCAACACAGTATGGTACTGGCACAAAGACNCAGGACCCTGGTCCTATAAACCCTGACAGTATTACGAGACAAATTCCTGCCTCGCAGGGCCCCATGCTCTCAGTGGAGTGCACATGCGGATGCAACACGCCCTGGTGTCCACAGTTCCCTGAGCTGATGTCCCAGTTTTCGTTCTCAATTAGCACTGCAGTGCTGAGAGCTTGATTTTGTTATAATTTATTATCTCAGTTGAGGGTGGCCAACAGAGAAGGCAGGGAATTCCTCACCACAAGAACATCTGTTCTGCTGGACAGCAAAATTTAAATTATGACCTCGAGACCTGAGCAGAAGCTTATAGATCATTCCGTCCAGTTTCCTAATTATATTGTTTTTTTAAGATTTACTTATGTTTTGGCTGCTCTGGGTCTTCCCTGCTCTGCATGGGCTTTCTCTAGTTGCGGGGACTACTCTCTAGTTGCGGCGCGTGGGCTTCTCATCGCGGTGGCGTCTCTTGTTGCAGAGCACAGGCTCTATCTAGGGTGACGGGGCTTCAGCACTTGCGGCGTGTGGGCTCAGCAGTTGTGGCTCCCAGGATCTAGAGCACAGGCTCCATAGCTGTTTGCAGAGGTGCTCCTCGGCATGTGGGATCTTCCCAGACAAGGGATCAAGCCCTAGTCTCTTGCATTGCAAGGTGGTTCCTTAACCACTGGACCACCAGGGAAGCCCCAGTTCCCTAAATTTATATATGAAGGTACTAAGTCCCAGAGACGTGAAGGAACTTGCCTGAGGCCACCAAGCCAAACAGGGACAGAGCTGGGGTCAAACTTGTCTTTAATCCCAGTTCAGCCTTATCTCCACCCAAAAATGTTCTTTCAATTTGGCGTTTATCCCTTCCCCTCCATTGAAACTGCTCTTTCCAAGGCCAGTAATAGCCTCAATCCGGAGAAGGCAATGGCACCCCACTCCAGTACTCTTGCCTGGAAAATCCCATGGACAGAGCAACCTGGTGGGCTGAAGNCATATTTGCTGACACCCCATGTGCAAACTATCCCCCACATAACTGTCAGATTAATCTTAAAGCACAGATTTCTCGAATGTTATTCTAATCCTTAAAAACATGAATTTACTCTCTACTTATAGAAGTAATTCCTTAGTCTGATGTTTAAGAGTTTTCATGACCTTTTTCTTAAGTTTTCAGTGTCATCTCTAGCTATTCATATTAATGAACAGTCTATTTCAGTATGGGGCTTCCCTGGTGGCTCAGATAGTAAAGAATTTGCCTGCAGTGTGGGAGACCTGGGTTCGATCCCTGTGTTGGGAAGATCTCTTGGAGAAGGAAATGACTATCTGCTCAGTATTCTTGCCTGGAGAACTCCAAGGACAGAGGAGCCTGGCAGGCCCCAGTCCATGGGTTCACGAAGAGTTGGACACAACTGAGGGACTTTCAGTATGAGTGGCTTTATTACTCACTGGCCATTCAGTGAACTATGCCTTGCTTGCTTCTTTTATTAGGGCAAATGGTGCCTGATAATGAGAATGCCATTTCATGACAGGTGAATATTACCTACTAATGTGGGCAATTAAGAAACTTATCTGGTCAGTATTACTAAGATTGTCGCTATTATATTATTACCTTTCCAGGGTCACACATTTAACACATACTGCAACTTACTTGTGTAGAGAAATACAATTTTTTACTTTCATCAGTAATTTTTCTTGCTCCCTACTCAACTCTACCCTAGGTGGCAGGAACCTCTGTCCTTGAGATCCCCTCCCCTCGAAGTAACTACACTAAATGTTCAACTGTGTTTAAACCTTAGACCAGTTGTAATTTAAATACTTTATGTGGGTAATGTTTAATCTCTCTGGGATCAAATGCTTAGTCTGTTAGATGTTTTACTCTTCTACCCTCCTGGCTCTTAAGATGGCATCTGATGGGTATCTTGTGGGGGTAAGGTGGTGGTGGAAAAGGGATGGATATGTCTGAGTAGAAAACTAGGGTTCCTTTGAGCNCTTAGTCTGTTAGATGTTTTACTCTTCTACCCTCCTGGCTCCTAAGATGGCATCTGATGGGTATCTTGTTGGGGTAGGGTGGTGGTGGAAAAGGGATGGATATGTCTGAGTAGAAAACTAGGGTTCCTTTGAGCAAGGTATTCGTTACTTCTCTGGTCTCTGTGTCAATGTCCCTTGCCCATATGATTGGTGTTTATTCTGCTCAGATTCTCAGCTAAAGTCAGCAACTGGTGTACACCTTGGTATTCCCAGGCAAATTTAGTTGTATCCACCTTATGAATGTGCCACAGAGCTCTTTAGGCCCTTTCTGGGTATTGTACTTTACAGATGTTAATGCAGGGCTTTCTAATCCCCTAATCTCTGAAAATGCCTCACTCAGATTCACCTCGCTAGGGTTCTGTCCTGCCTATACTACTTCGAATAAAG
>SJYV01034337.1:1122795-1166144 GCA_006410875.1 Neotragus pygmaeus | reverse complement strand
GTGGCTGATTCATGTCAATGTATGGCAAAACCAATACAGTATTGTAAAGAAAAATAAAGTAAAAAAAAAAAAGAAAAGAAAAGAAAGATAGCTGAGGAAAACCATACTTCATGGTTTCCCTCGGTCTGACCAGAATGTTTCATTTTCTTGACACTTCAGGGCTTCTCTCTTGTGGTGAGACTCTCTGTACACAATCCGAGTTGGGAGTCTGGGCAAGAGACTTGCCTGAGCTTCTCTCAGGGCTGACTTCCTTATCTAGTAAGTCTTGCTTTTCTGGGGTAAAATTGGGACTATGTCTCAGGTGGAGCTAGTGGTAAAGAACCTATCTGCCAATGCAGGAGACATAAGGGATGCAGGTTAGCTCCCTGGGTCAGGAAGATCCCCTAGAGAAGGGCAAGACAACCTGCTCCAGTATTCTTGCCTAAAAGAATCCCCATGGACAGAGGAGCCTGGTGGGCTATAGTTCACAGGGTCTCAAAAGGTTGGACATGACTGAAGCAACTTAGCACGCATGCATGCTCATCTGTTGCTATATCTCCCCTACTGCTATCTCTTTTTTGCACCATGTATTTGTATTAGGCAGGAAGTTAGGCAAAAAAGGGTGGCCTAGCAGAANAGGGTCTCAAAAGGTTGGACATGACTGAAGCAACTTAGCACGCATGCATGCTCATCTGTTGCTATATCTCCCCTACTGCTATCTCTTTTTTGCACCATGTATTTGTATTAGGCAGGAAGTTAGGCAAAAAAGGGTGGCCTAGCAGAAAAAGCTTCAAATTGATCTCCAAACCCCACTCCAGACACGTACCAGTGTGGCCCAGGAGAGTTCACAGATGCTGCAAAATAACTGCAGAGACTTTTCCAGCTCCTGCACACACACCCTAGGTTCACAGTGGATATAAACTAACCACGGGGACTTCAACTCTGGCACATGTGCCCTTAATGCACAGTTTTATTCCTCAAGTGGCCTTCGGCAGCTGGGAGCCTATTGAGTGCTAAGTTGCTTCAGTTGTGTTTGTGACCCTGTGGATTGTAGCCCACCAGGTGCCTCTGTCCATGGGTTTCTCCAGGCAAGAATACTCAAGTGAGTTGCCATTCCCTCCTCCAGAGGATCTTCCCTACCCAGGGATTGATCCCACATTTCCTGCAGCTCCTGCATTGCAGGCAGACTTTTTACCACCAAGCCACTAGAGAAGCCCAGGAGCCTATTAAGCGTTCATAAATAGTCTATACATACACACATCTGATTATAATGAACTGAATTATGGAAAGACACGCACAATAGAGCCTGTTATGCAACATGCAGCTGTCAATCAAAACTGTCAGTCCACACCTGCCTAGATGAAAATATAAAAGCCCTGTCTTAAAAAGCCCATATCTCTCCATTCTGGCACCAGTGCCTCTCTTGGCTTTGGCCCACTTCTTCCTTGAGGTGTTCTTTCTGTTCTTCCTTCAATAAACTTGTTTTTGTCACGAGCAAGACCTCAGATCTTCTTTGTGTCCTTAGCAAGAAACAAGGTGCATGAGGAAGGGTCCTCTTCAACTTTCCCTATCCAGCAGCATTTGTGCCAAAGAGGTCAGCCTTCCTCATGTCTTCTGACTTGGATGCTTTTGTTATCCACCGCAGGGCAGCATGCCCTAGCCACTCTGCATTGTGGCTAGGCTCTATGAACCTGGTCCCTAGTTCGGTCCTGGTATGGACCAGAGAAACTGTGATTCTCTTTTTTTACATGGTTACCTCTCATTTCAATTTCAACATGTTTAAAAGAGACTTACCAGCTTTTTCTGCCTCAAACTTGGTTTATCTTTGTGCCCTATTTCTGTTGAGGGAACTATACTTATACCGTGTTAGGAGTCTTTAGTTCCTTACTGTTCTCTAAACGGTCTACAAAATTAACCTCTAGATTCACCCAGCTCTTTCTTTAAAATTCCATCTTTTGAATTTCCTTTATTCTGCCCTATCCTGTTTCTGAACCTCAAGCCTCTTTCCCCTGCATATTTATCCCAGCTTCTTAATTAATCTGGCTATCTTCAGAATTCCTATTTCTAAACCACCATTATCCAACTGCCACACTTGTCAGAATTATGAAATACAAATTTCCACTCTCAAGAATATTTGGTTCTCCATGGCCTCAAGATAAATACACGTATTCCACAGATGCTGATTCAGGTCGCCCTATGTTATAGATGCCTTCTTCAATAGCTGTCATATTTGTTACTTTTCTCTGCATTGTCCATCATGCTACTCCAAGTAATGTTACCATCCTCTCTTGACTGGATTTCAACACTAGCCTCTTTCCGGCCTCCCTGTTTTTCTCTTGCTTATCTCCTACGCATTCTCCAAAGTGCAGCTACAATAATCTTTTATTTGTTTATATTTCCTATATTATATCTCTTCAAGAAGTTGTCAAATATTGGTTTTCAATTATAGGTAGCTAATTTCCAAGTTTAACAACTATAATAATATTTTAAATCCTTAAACTAGTGAATAATTTCAGGAGCTAGCATCTATAATACAAATGGATTGAATGTGAGAAGGGGAATTTGTGGATGACTTCTGGGTTAAATGTTTAGTATAGTATTCTGTACTCAGTTTGATTTCAAATATGCCATTCCAGGCACATTTCCTCCTAGACAGTCCCTCACAGTCACACATTACACCTTGCCACTCTGTTACTCACTGCTTCTTAGTGAACACTAGAAACTTTTTCATGTTACATTTGATTTGTGCTATTCATTAAGCCAAGAATGCTTTCTAATTGCCACTGTTGAAAGCAAACAAATCTTTCAAGGTTTGAATGGAATATTCCTCAAGATTTTCTTTCAGTTGAAATTAATCACTTCTTCCTTGGTGCCTGAAAAAAAAATCTCCAGATTTTTGGAAATGCGTATGATAGATTATGCAGTGGTGAGATTGAAAGTCTGTATGTTGCCCTGGATTTGTAAATGTAATCATTGAGGGAAGTGAAAGTGAAAGTGAAAGTGTTAGTTGCTCAGTCATGTCTGACTCTTTGTGACACCTGCCAGGCTCCTCTGTCCATGGGATTCTCCAGGGAAGAATATTGGAGTGGGTAGCCATTCTTTCCTCCAGGGGATCTTCCCAATCTAAGAATCAAACTGTGTCTCCTGAGGATCCTGAATTGTAGGTGGATTCTTTACCGCTGAACCACAAAGGGGAGCCCCGTTGAGGGAAGACATCCTCTTTTACCTTTGTGTCTTTTCCAAATCCCAGTTGCCTTTACTGAGTGCATACATGTTGTAGTGGTCAATAAACATTTGTTGTTTCTTCCTGCTATTACCTATACAGAGGACCAGACATTTCATAATGATGTGCAAATGTCTGTAAGTGGTATATTTTGAGATCAGTTTTCTGGGTCATGATGATAAATGACATAGAGGTGACTAAATATATGCTTGTTTTTCTTATTTGCTATTTTTTCCTCTTGGCAGACTGCTCATTTGTCTTTAATTTTAGGCAAGATTCTTTACTAATGATTCAGAAGTTCAACTTTCTGGAAAGCAAGTCATGAAAAGATTAGATATGGAAATTTTACAGGCATATGATTATCAACTGTAGTTTAATTGGTTTTGATAAATGATGTGGCCCTTTTAGTTTTGATAATACATGTAAAAATAATTATGCAATGTAACTCATTTAATTGTAATTTTTAGGAAGGCTTTCAGTTCCTTATGGCTACTGTTCATCTGCCTTGGCTTTTTAAAACTCAAAACAAAATTCAGAGCAGATCAAACAAAATTCAGAGCAGATCTGTAATTGGAATAGGAACTTGATGAATTGGTTTTAGGAGTGTCCAAAGACTCTACCTTCCTTTATGGTTCCTGAAATAACTGATTAGTTTAAGTTAAGGTGTTTAAAGTGCAAAATCTATTATAGTCATTAACACTTGAGAATTAGCTAACTAGAAATAACAACCAATCCTTGAAACTTCTTGAGGAAATACAATATAAGGAAGATAAAATCTGAAGTAAAGTGAGAGTGTTATCTCAGGAATATCTATCATTCTTAGTATGAGATTGATAGGGGATTGGAGAAGATAGTGTTGAAAAATAGAAGGCTAAGTAAAAAGGAAAAGAAAACAAAGAAGAAAAAGGGGAAGAAGAAGGGACCTGATATTTACTGAGTGCTCACAGTATGCCTGAACCTGTCTAAGGGAGGACTTTGACATATACATGGAGATCAGCTAAAGCCAGCTAAACCCAAAGATGTGAAAGGATTTTCAGGTGACAGCAGATCCTATCCAATCCACTGCATACTGCAGGTGGAAAAGCGAACTCAATTGTGACCCAAGAAACCACTCAGTTGACTTGTGAAGAGTAATAAATGGTTGTTGTCTAATCCACTGAGTTTTGGGGTGATTTGTAGCACAACTTTATTGTGGCAATATATAACTTGATACACACCGGACATTGTGATATGCACTGGAAATACAAAGATAAATAATAAATGGCTCTGTCCTCAAGGAGATCAAAGCAGTCAATCCTAAAGGAAATCAACTGAATATTTATTGCAAGGACTATTGCTGAAGCTAAAGCTCCAATACTTTGACTGCCTGATGAGAAAAGCCAACTCATTGGAAAAGACCCTGATGCTGGGAAAGACTGAAGGCAAAAGGAGAAGAGGGCAGCAGAGAATGAGATGGTTCGATAGCATCACTGACTAAATGGACGTGAATCTGAGCAAACTCTAGAGACAGTGAAAGACAGAGGAGCTTGGGGTGCTGCAGTCCCTGGGGTCCCAGAGTCAGACATAACTAAACAACAACAGCCTAAGGGTGTTCAATTTCTGGTGAGGGAGCCAACAGCAATGGGATCACTGCCTAATAATAATAGTAATAATAGTGCTGTGAGAACCAAGAAGGGGACACACAGTCATCTGAGAGGGTGTGGGAAAAACAGGTGACATTTAAGCACATTCCTGAAGAATGGACCAGAATTTCCCTTAAGGGGAAGAGGGAGGAACATCTGATAGAGAGTCAAGTATGTACAAACAACAGGAAGTACATTGAAGGGAAAGGCAAGAAGAGTTGTAGAAAGCAGAGCTAGACAGGTTGGTTGGAACCAAATGGGATGGATCTTGGGCACTTTTGGTATTCAACTTACTATTGGAGCATCCAGGACACACATTTGTTTATAATTGTTCATAATAAATCCACTATGCATGTCTTCGAGTAAACTGTGGTCAATTTGTCCTTTCTATGAGTGCATCATTATTGATAGTAATAACAGCAAATACTGAATATTATACACAGTAACTACGATCAAAATCAATAGTATTAGTGTTATGAATTTACGTATAGAAACAAAGAACTGATAGCCATTAGTACTTGTACTCGAATACCTGTGACATAGGGAGAAGGGATTAGTGAAAACCAGAAGGCTATCTAGCAATGGCTGACATTGCTACTTTTGAGGACTACCTCTGTCCTTTTCAGACCTTTTCAGTCTGGCTTGAAAAGACCTCATAAAGGTAAAGTGAATATTTTTGTCAGTAGAGTACTAGTGTTCTTTTCCTACAATAAAATGCAGTCTTTCAGAATGCTATGTTCATCTGTTTGTGACCCCATGAACTGCAGCACACTAGGCTCCTCTGTCCTCCACTATCTCCTGGAGTTTGTCAAATTCATGTCCATTTAATTGGTGATGCTATGTTAGGCCCTGAGACAGGTGTCACAGAAAGACTTGCATATTTTTCAGCATAGAACATCTCCCATTAATTCTTAAAAAGTTACAACAAAATTATTATAGGACAGTTTGAATAGAAAGAAGAGCACAGCATAAAGATGCAGGCTGATTGAATCACAAGTGGCCTTGGTCTTTCTTTTTAAATACAGACTCAGTTAAACGATTAATCCTAAAGAAACACTGAAAACTAAAAGTGGCTTTATAGTGGAAATATCATCTGGTCTACTCTTTTCATTTAACTTTCTTGTGGATAACAAATGCTAGTCTTTCATAAGTGAAGTGAAGTGAAATTCACTCAGTTGTGTTGACTCTTTGAGACCCCATGGACTGTAGTCTGCCAGGTTCCTCTGTCCATGGGACTCTCCAGGAAAGAATACTAGAGTGGGTTGCCATTCTGTTCTCTAGGGGATCTTTCTAACCCAGAGACTGAACCCAGGTCTCCTGCATTGCAGGCAGATTCTTTACTGTATGAGCCACCAGTCTTTTATAGGCAGGTGTTTATTTTGGAGTTTTACAAATGTTTTGTTCCCTTCCTTAAAACAAAAAAAACAAACAAAAAAAACCTTCACAAATTCCTAATCTTATGTTTTTCACTTCTGTGTACTTCTTTCTTTCTTTCCTTTTTTTTTTTTAACTTTATTTTACTTTACAATACTCTATTGGCTTTGCCATACATCGACATGAATCCACCACAGGTGTACACGAGCTCCCAATCCTGAATCCCCCTCCCACCTCCCACCCGACAACGTCTCTCTGGATCATCCCCGTGCACTTCTTTCGTTTGTTTCATACTTTTCTCTTTTTCTTCCTAAAATGTGAAGCTTTTGGTATAAGAATTTTTCTTTTGTTTTTGTACCTAGAACTCATGCTTTAAAAGATTTATTTGCTTTTTTGTTAGGTGACTGAGTACAGTGGCAATGTTTTAGTCCGGGAGATGTATTTATTAGTTTTATCTATGTTTTTTCAAGAACTCAGGACACAAAGGTTTTCAACAGCCAGCACTCCTTTAACACAACAAACGGTAGCAACAGAAGCAGGACTGGGGAAATGAAAAAAGAAAGAGAGCATTTTAGCTTTCTTTAAAGCACTTTGTTCTGTATTTTAACATGGTAGCTATTTAATTTGATAGAGAGTTTAAAAATGCAATATATCTGGAGAATGTATAGACATTCAAGTTGTTCAATATTACTTATGTCTTTTTAAAAAGAATAGTAGCAGCATGTACTTCAGACCCAAGTGTTGACTTCTGTAGTATAAATTTAGAAAGCTCATTGCTTTGCTTTCTTTTAAAAAACTTATCTTTTTTTCTTTATATTTTAAGGAAGCTTTTGGAACAGCATATCAACGATAGAACCTAATAAAATCTTACCTTCAGGCAAGCCTCTTGTATATAAAATCAGAGACTATAGTGCCAGGGCTTTCTATTAGTACCATCCATTTTGTTAGCATTTTTCCAATTTATCTTGCGTTACTAACTCTCAGCGTACTATGCCTATTGTAAATATTTAAGCATTACTGTTGACATAAAGATAATACTGACAAATTGAGTTAACATTTCTGCTGAGGATTACCGACCATGTGTAGCCCAGAACAACTTTAACACCCACACCAAACCTTATACTCAGGCCAAATTGTGTTTAGTCTACAATACAGGGCTGTTCCTCAAATGAATTTTTAGCTTTGATTTATACAAAACATGAAACAACCTTTCTTGCATCAATTAATTGTTTGACTTTCCTAATACATTTCCATTTTAACTAGATTATGTCTATATCAAAGGAAAAGGAACGTGTGCAAGATGTCAGTGTCGTGAGCACACATACCCACCCATCCTGGGGTCTTGTAACTTTGTGTGATCTGAATGAAAGGAATCTGGTTTCTCAGCAGTCTCACCTGAAGTCTGCACCCCAGGTTATGTACATGTTTCACATTTGACTAGCTTGAACATTATTTACCTAGCTAATAGTATCTTATTTGAAAGGAAAATAATTTGGAGAATTTTATCTTGTGGAAGAATTCAAGACCCATCAATAAAAACTAAAAAAAGTGAGAAGGTCTAGGAAAAGATGAAATTCTAGTCATATATACTGATAACCTATTAGGATGTTTACTCCTCTTGTTGCCCAGTTGGTTCATCCTATTGCCAGAGAAAGGCCATTTTGGAGTTTGGTTGATATTATTTCAATCTTCATGTCAATATGAGCTCCAAATTTATAAGATACTCATCACTGTAAATATATATTTAGANCTGCAGCCATGAAATTAGAAGACGCTTAGTCCTTGGAAGAAAAGTGATGGCCAACCTAGATAGTATATTCAAAAGCAGAGACATTACTTTGCCGACTAAGGTCTGTCTAGTCAAGGCTATGGTTTTTCCCATGGTCATGTATGGATGTGAGAGTTGGACTGTGAAGAAGGCTGAGCACCGAAGAATTGATGCTTTTGAACTGTGGTGTTGGAGAAGACTCTTGAGAGTCCCTTGGACAGCAAGGAGATCCAACCAGTCCATTCTGAAGGAGATCAACCCTGGGATTTCTTTGGAAGGAACGATGTTAAAGCTGAAACTCCAGTATTTTGGCCACCTCATGCGAAGAGTTGACTCATTGGAAAAGACTGATGCTGGGAGGGATTGGGGGCAGGAGAAGAAGGGGATGACTGAGGATGAGATGGTTGGATGGCATCATGGACTCAATGGACATGAGTCTGAGTGAACTCCGAGAGATGGTAATGAACAGTGAGGCCTGGCGTGCTGCGATTCATGGGGTCGCAAAGAGTGGGACACGACTGAGTGACTGAACTGAACTGAATCACTGTTGTACATCTGAAACTAACATAATATTGTAAATCAGTTACAGTTTAATAAAAATTTTAAAACAGTAACATAAACCAGATTCATAGAAACAAAGAACAGATTAGTGGTTGCCAGAAGCAGGAGTTTAAGGGTGAGGAAAATTGGTAGAGGTGATGACTTAAGGGTACAAACTTCCAGTTATAAGATGAATAAATTTTGAGAGTATAATGTAGAGGATGATGACTATGTTTCACAACACTACATTTTAACTAAGAGAGTATATTTTAAAATAACCAAGAGTATAGTTATTTTTAATTAATTAAGAGACTATATTTTAAAAATTCTCACCACAAGAAAAAACTTGTAAGTACGTGAGTAATCTATGTGTTAGCTAACTTTATTTTAGTCATTTTGCAGCATCAGTTCAGTTCAGTCACTCAGTCGTGTCCGACTCTCTGCGATCCCATGAATCACAGCACGCCAGGCCTCCCTGTCCATCACCAACTCCTGGAGTTCACTCAGACTCACGTCCATCGAATCAGTGATGCCATCCAGCCATCTCATCTTCTGTTGTCCCCTTCTCCTCCTGCCCCCAATTTCTCCCAGCATCAGAGTCTTTTTCAATGAGTCAGCTCTTCGCATGAGGTGGTCAAAGTACTGGAGTTTCAGCTTCAGCATCATTACTTCCAAAGAAATCCCAGGGCGGATCTCCTTCAGAATGGACTTCTTGGATCTCCTTGCTGTCCAAGGGACTCTCAAGAGTCTTCTCCAACACCACAGTTCAAAAACATCAATTCTTCGGTGTTCAGCCTTCTTCACAGTCCNAGCTTGTAAGATCTGCTGTATGAGGGAACATTTTTTTTCCCTTTAGCAAAATGTCATTGTTACAGGATTAAAACATTTAAATGTTTATCACAAGCAATCTATTTCCTCAGAATGTTCCCTATTTGTGACACAGTGGTCAGAATTAAAATGTACTGAAAAGATAAATATAAGCAAGATATCACATTTTGAAATATCCGATTCATGAAGTTGTTGGGAGCAATTTCATAATGAGATGCTCTTCATGAAAAGAAACTCAAGTTTGAGAGAAACTCTAGAAATGTGACAGAGGTCTGTGAGGTCTAAGATGCCTCAGGTTCTAGTTTCATCAATTCCTTGGAGAGAGCTGTAGTCTTCTACTGGGAAGCAAATGGCTTTGTTGAGACTCATCAGGCTTTTTGACATCAAATAGCTCTTGCAAAACAACAGCGTCTTGAAGAAGCAGAAACAGCTGGGTTGAATTTCCTTTGAAACACAATAGGGTTTAAAAATTATGGGGAGAAAAGAAATAATGCCAAATCCTCAATTTTTGTAAAAGGGTTTGAAACATTTCCCAGTGTCAGAGTGCTTGTCGTGTTCACTTATCAGAGTTCATTGACAGAGGATCCTGCAGGACTCCACCTGCCTGTGAAAATTCCCTACTTGAATCAGTTATTCAGATCCCATGATCTGCCTGACCAGACCATCGACATCACATTCCAAAAGAAATTATACTTGCACCTGTTACTGAGCTCCAGTTTTTCAAAAGTCAAAAGTGAATGACCTTACTAGAGTTTTTACGGCTTTTGTTTAACACGAAATGTGTGAATGGTTGGCATTTCCTTTTTAGTTTTTGAATAAGAAGGACCAAAAAGGGACAATCTCCAAGAGCCTTCGTACTTGGAATAATTGATAACAAAGTGGGGAGGCCTCTCAAATGGTGGTTTCAGTACCATCATAAGTATTAATAAATGCTTTAAATGCAATAAAAACAAGTTCCAGTAGAGAAAAATTTGATCAATTAATTTTGATGTTTTAGGTGGCTGATGAATGGAGTTTCAGCAAGGACAGTGTATCATTGTCTTGATATATGTTCAGTTAAGATTAGCCTAGGTATAATATGGGCTTCCCTTGTAGCTCAGTTGGGAAAGAATCTGCCTGCAATGCAGGAGACCCAGGTTAGATTCCTGGGTCAGGAAGATGCCCTGGAGAAAGAAATGGCAATCTACTCCAGTATTCTTGCCTGGAAAATCTCATGGACAGAGGAGCCTGGCAGGCTACAGTCCATGGAGTTGCAAGAGTCAGACATGACTTAGTGAATAAACCACCCACAACAGCTATAATATATGATGCATTAAATCCAGATGAGGATGTGATGATACCAGCAGCTAAAACATTCTGAGTTCTTATTAGGTACTAACTATGGTGCTATGCATTTTTATGTGTGTGTAATGTCATCTCATTCTCTTGGCCTATGTCAGGAGAATGTCCTATGAGGCATTATTATTATTACCCCTGTTTTACAGATGAAAAGATTGGAGTTTAAGAAGTTTAACTCGCTTAAGGCTACAAAGTTTGGTCAGGGCTGGTCCTGGAATTCACAACAGTGTTTTCAACATTTTGCTATGCAAAAGTGTCTAATATGGTTCAGTTCAGTTCAGTTCAGTTCAGTTACTCAGTCATGTCTGACTCTTTGCAACCCCATGAACCGCAGCACAGCAGGCCTCCCTGTCCATCACCAACTCCCAGAGTTTACCCAAACTCATGTCCATTGAGTTGGTGATGCCANAATGTGATGGGACCTCATCTTCTGTGTAGTATAAATCAAGTCACATCATTCACCTGCTTACTTATACCCTTGCTTCTTATTGCAATTCACATAAAATCTAAAAAAACTTCTGAAATCATATTTTATTTTATTTAACTTTTACTGTTTACTTCACTAAAATCTGAAGACAGGGAGAAGGTATGTGAAAGTCTGGGACACCAAGCCTAGGCGTGCACATTGACAAAGGTAGGTGACACACAGGACCAGGGTGCAGAGGGCCAGCATTCGCGTCATCAGTGCTCAGACAGAGGTGGAGGAAGGTCTCCATGACAGAGGCCTTGTAGACACTAAGGACCATCAGCAGGAGGACTGCTGGGCAGAAAGTGTGATATAGGTTGTAGCAAATAATCATCCACACCTGGGCAGTTGTGACAAGGAAATGGCAATCCACTCCAGCCTGGTATATTCCACGGACAGAGGAGCCTGGCCGGACACACACACATGGGCAGATGTGATGATGTAATGGACCAGACTGATGTTGGAGTCAGTTCTCATCTGGATGTATGTATTTTATGGCTACTCTCTTATGAAATGTGAAGTTCAGAATGACTGAGCTTGCAATCTGTATGTGTTTTATAGAAAAGCTCAATTGGATTCCCTCTTGGACTTTATAAAAATCCGTCTCAGGTTTGTTTTGTTAATGCAGCCACTTACTAATGCCACTTCAAGTTTATCAGGTTCAGAGTCATTTGTGCTAGTTCTGTAGAAACTTTCAGAATCGAAATAGGAAATAATTTTCCATCCAGAGTTTGTGAGTCTGTTAGTTGTACTTATCAGTTAAACAAACTGTTTATAGTCACCATACTTAGCAATAGATGGTAATTTTGTTGTCAAAGATTCCTCTATTACATTCATTCTACAAGTAGTTTTAAGACCTTTGTTGTTATTGTTGTTCAAAATGTATCTGTGGGTAAAGCATAAATAATACATTATACTCATGCAATAGTAAGAGAGATAAAACTTAGTCAAGAATAATTATAAGAGTAAGATACAGTCTTTGATAAAAAGCTGAGTTTGGTGCAGAATGCTATTTGCATTTAGAATAAGAAGGGTGATATATCTATAGGAATTTTCATGGAAGACTATCTTCCATGACTTAAGACTATTAAGTCTTCTTAGCTATTAAGCTAAGAACAGGCAGAGTAGGAGCCCCAGGAGAAAAGAACAATATAAATTAAAATGGAGGAGAGATAAAGAGAAAGGTCAACTTGGTGAAACAGGGTCTCAGATTTGGGCTGTTGTTGAGTTGCTAAGTTGTGTCCAACTCTTTGCAACCCCATGGATGGTAGCACCCCAGGCTCCTCTGTCCTCCACTATCTCCTGGAATTTGCTCAAATTTAGGGATATCCTGAGGGATAATTCAGATGCCACTGAAGTAAAGTCAAGGAATCTGCACCTTCTAATACCCAAATGGAGTTCTTACTACCCATTCTTAGGAAGTGATAAATCCCAGTAGCAATGTGAGAGATAGGACATGTTGAAGAAAATTCAGGTAGAGTGAATCATTGAGACAGTTTTAGTAGTCCAGGCATGAGGTCATAAGGCACTAAACCAAGTAGGGTGCAGTGAAATAATCTGGGATTTGGTGTTTCATTGAATAGATAAGTGAGGACATGGTGGGATTCAAGAAGAGCCTGAGGAATCAAGCTTCTACAAGGAAAGTTGTTCTACAATTAGTAATAAGGAAATCAAAGCATGGGTTTGGACTGAGCATGATATGATAAGATATGNCTGGGATTTGGTGTTTCATTGAATAGATAAGTGAGGACATGGTGGGATTCAAGAAGAGCCTGAGGAATCAAGCTTCTACAAGGAAAATTGTTCTACAATTAGTAATAAGGAAATCAAAGCATGGGTTTGGACTGAGCATGATATGATAAGATATGATATGATAAACGAAGATATTATCCAAATAATCATCAGCATAAGTAATGACTAAAGGTTTTTTTTTTTTTCCTTTGTAAGTCATGTGGATAGAAGTCAAAATGTCTGTTACATGGAACTTAGTATTGAGACCCAACTAGTCTGAAACGTTGTCTCAGAAAGAACCACTTTTTATCCTAAAGCTTTTTTTTTTTTTTTAGTAGACTCAGAGTTGCATAGTTTCCTAGAAACCCACATCTGGGAGATTAAATGGTGTTGATTCACCCATCGTTACAGAAAATTCCAGGTTTTATTGACTAAGTTTTATCTTTATCTCTTATATATTTATTTCATTAATATGGTTATCCTTCACTTAGTATAATTATTGGGGACATAAAATCTATACATCAATGCACCTAGCATTTTGGATCATTTGATCAGTGTTTGTCAACATAGAGTTGGCATTTTTGAATTCACATGTCTCTCCTAGAGTTATCTTTTAGAGAAGAAATTTCCATTCTTTTTCTTAACTCAAATAGGAAGTTTATAAAAACTTTTTTTTTTTTGTATTGGATATAGTTGATTAGGACTTCCCTTGTGTCTCAGACAGTGAAGAATCTGCCTGCCAAAGCAGGAGACTTGGGTTTGGTCCCTGGGTCAGGAAGGTCTCCTGGAGAAGGGAATGGCAACCCACTCCAGAATTCTTGCCTGGAGAATTCCATGGACAAAGGAGCCTTGCGGGCTATAGTCCATAGGGTTGCAAAGGGTCAGACATGACTGAGTGATTAACACTATAATACTATAACACCATGGTTGATTAACAGTGTAGTGATAGTTTCAGGTAGACAGCAAAGGGACTAAACCATACATATACGTATCCATTCTTCCTCAAGCTTCACTCCCATCCAGCTGCCACATAACATTGAACAGAGTTCCCTGTGCTATACAATAGGTCCTAATTGGTTAAAATATAGCAGTGTGTACAGATTGGTCCCAAACTTCCTTCCCCCATCCTTCCCTCCTGGCAACCATAAGTTCGTTCTCTGTCTGAAAGTCTGTTTTTGTTCAAACAGGAATTTTAAAAGTTAGATTTCTTGATCTGAAGCAATGTAATCCTTTTGGCTTATTGAGAACTAAAAAATGGGAGCAACTTAAAACTGTAACTTTCCATGTGGTTTGTGCTCACTGAGAAAGAATCTCTTGGCTAAATTGAGAGAAAAGAATGTTTAAATAAGGCAGTTAGAAGTGAATCAAAAATAACATTTGAATATGAGAAGCCAGAAATGCCCACTTCCTTTAGTTATGAAACTGCTTCTGGTGACTGTAAAGAATTGTAAACATGAATTATCATCAGTTGCATTGTGTAGTCTATGCTAATAGTTTATCAGAGTCTCCATATTTGGACCCATTTTCTGCAGCAGTGTAAGTGTTCTGTAAATGCTGGAGAAATAAAAACTGTCCCCTTTTCTCCTTCTATTCCTTTCCCACACTTCTTTTGTTTCTACTAAATGAAATAGTATTCAGTTTAGTTCAGTTCAGTCACTCAGTCGTGTCTGACTCTTTGAGACCCCATGAATCGCAGCACACCAGGCCTCCCTGTCCATCATCATCTCCTGGAGTTCACTGAGACTCATGTCCATCGAGTCCGTGATGCCATCCAGCATCCAGAGGATCTCATCCTCTGTTGTCCCCTTCTCCTCCTGCCCCCAATCCTTCCCAGCATCAGAGTCTTTTCCAATGAGTCAACTCTTCGCATGAAGTGGCCAAAGTACTGGAGTTTCAGATTTAGCATCATTCCTTCCAAAGAACACCCAGGGCTTATCTTCTTTGAATGGATTGGTTGGATCTCCATGCAGTCCAAGGGCCTCTCAAGAGTCTTCTCCAACACCACAGTTCAAAAGCATCAATTCTTTGGCGCTCAGCCTTCTTCACAGTCCAACTCTCACATCCATACATGACCACAGGAAACAGCATAGCCTTGACTAGACGGATCTTAGTTGGCAAAGTAATGTCTCTGCTTTTGAATACGCTATCTAGGTTGGTCATAACTTTTCTTCCAAGGAGTATTAACATAACTTAATAAAATTAGATAGGACTGGAATGAATGCAATGATTATATTCTTTTAGTTGATAATGAGCTTTGTATAAGGCTTTTATTTGAGGGAGTGGAGTTTATTCTTGATTTAAATACTGGTAGCCTATATTCTTGAAAGGGATTAGTCTGTCCCATGGACAAAGAAGTGTGATGGGCTACAGTCCACGGGGTCGCAAAGAGTTGGATACGACTGAGCGACTTCATATCATATATGTTTTCCTGGTGGCTCAGACAGTAAAGCATCTTGCTTACAATGCAGGAGACCTGGGTTTGATCCCCAAGTCGGGAAGGTCCTCTGGAGAAGGAAATGGTAACCCACTCCAGTACTCTTGCCTGGAAAATCCCATGGACAGAGGAGCGTGATGGGCTACAGTCCACGGGGTTGGAAAGAGGTGGACACGACTGAGCAACTTTATATCATATATCATAGCATATAGTCTTGAAAGGGATTAGATTCTAGTGAGTCACAGCATATTACAGCAAATCTCCAATTATATTGCTGTGGTAGCATTATCCTGAATGTTCTCATTTCCCAAGGTATTTTATGAATACTTTAGCCTATATAGTGTTCAAAAACAATCCAAGACCTTTCTTTCTCCATGAAGCCTTACTTAATAATTCCTATATTCTCTGATTTTTATGTGCCTTGAGAACCAGAGGTGTGTATCATACCATTTCCTTTTTGATCATATATTTTATTGTATTCCTTTTTGAGTCTGGGGAAGATTATCTCTAGAGTGGCCTACCAAGATATGGGCCTTCTGATGTTCATGGCCTTGTATAATTTCTTCCTTTTGAGGGCAGGTAGAAATTGTGTCTTGCTAGTAACCAATAAAATAAAACAAAGGTAATGGATATTGGGTTCCCAGGTGGTGCTAGTGGTAAAGAACCCGTCTGCCAACGCAGGAGATATAAAAGACACAGGTTTGATCCCAGGATTGTGAAGATCCCTGTAGTAGGAAATGGCAACCCACTCCAGTATTCTTGCCTAGAAAATCCCACGGACAGGGGAACCTAGTAAGCTACAGTCCTTGGGGTCGCAAACAGTCAGACACAACTGCGCATGCACATGCATAGGATGTTACTCCCATGATTATGCTGTCACTGAGGAAATAAGCAGTCATGCTGGGAGGCATGGAGTTGAGGGTAGCCTTTAAGAGCTGAGAGAGGCCTCTAGACACTAAGCAAGAAGCTGGTACCCTAACTCCTAGAACCACTGAAAAATTAATGAATTCTAACAGCCTGAGTGAGCCTGGGAACAGATTTTTTCCCAGTTGAGCTTTGAGGTGAGAAGGCAGTTAACTAACACCTTTGACTGCAGTTGTGTGACCCTAGGCCAGAGTACCCAGTTAAACTATGAATGAATTCCTGACCTACAGAAACTGTAAGATAATAAATGTGTGTTTTTCTAAGTTGCTTAGTTTGTGGTAACTTGTTGCATAGCAATAGGTAACTAATATGGCCATGTCCTATCTCCCAACAAGGCTGGGAAAGATTTAAGGACTAAGTTTCTCACAACATCATGATATGTGTACAGTAGATGACAGGCAAATACTTGTTAAATTTTTATTACAGGAAACTATTGAATGTATGCAAACCTTTTGAGGACAGAGTCTCTGTCATATTTATCTTTGCATTTTCTTTCCCTGGCAGAGATCCAACATATTGTTGGCATTGAATATGTACTGTGTCAAAGTTCAGTCAGTGAAACAAAGCTAGGATGAGTTATTGAATAAATCAGCAAATGATCCCTCCCTGTAGCCCCCAACCCCCATCTGGGTTAAATCTGACCCTCTACCTATTTTTGTAACGGTTTTGAGCTAACACTGGATGGATAAATAAAATGTGGTGTATATATGTATGTCTTCTTAGTCTCTCAGTGATGTCTCACTCTTTGTGACACCATAAACTGTAGCCCACCAGGCTCCTCTGTCCATGGAGATTCTCTAGGCAAGAATACTGGAGTGTGTTTCCATGCCCTCCTCCAGGGTATCTTCCTAACTCAGGGACTGAACGCAGATCTCCCACACTGCATGTGGGTTCTTTCTATCTGAACCACCAGGGAAGCCCATATCTATTTATCTATCTATTTATACAGAGAGAAAGAGAGAATCCCCATGAACATGGACTACTGAAAAAACCATAGCTTTGACTATATGGACATTTGTTGGCAAAGTGATGTCTCTGCTTTTTAATATGCTGTCTAGGTTGTCATAACTTTTCTTCCAAGGAGCAAGCGTCTTTTAATTTCATGGATGCAGTCACTTTCTACAGTGATTTTGAATTTCTTTAATAATATCTTTTCATATCCTGTTAGCCATTTGCATATCTTCTTGGGAGAAATGTCAAGTTCTTTGCTCATTTTTGCATTTGCATTGTGTTTTTCTGTTGTTGAATTGTACATATTCCCTCCTCAGATATATGCCCTGCAAATATTTTCTCCCATTCCTTGCAAGCACTTTTTAGAACTTGTTGCAAATGTAAAGAAAATTTCCTTATTTTATTTTTAAATATAAATTTATTTATTTTAATTGGACATTAATTACTTTACAATATTGTATTGGTTTTGCCATACATTGACATGAATCAGCCACAGGTATACACGTGTTCCCCATCCTGAACCCTCCCTCCCTCCTCCTTCCCCATATCATCCCTCTGAGTCGTCCCAGTGCACCAGCCCCAAGCATCCTGTATCCTGCATTGAACCTGGACTGGCGATTCATTTCACNTACCAGGCTCCTCCGTCCATGGGATGTTCCAGGCAAGAGTACTGGAGTGGGTTGCCATTGCCTTCTCCAAATCAGCCTCACTAGCTATCAGATAAATGCAAATTAAGACACCTTGAAATACCATTGCATACCTCTCAAATGACCAAAAATAATAGAAGCTAACCAATATCAAGTGCTGGTAAGAGTGTAAAGCCAAGAAAATTCTCATATACTGCTGGTGAGAACATAATTGGTAAGTCATTTTGAAAAACAGTTTAACATCAGTTAGGGAAGTAATGATGCACATACTTTGATTGAAAGGAAATGGATTTTTTTAAATCTTTATTTATTCAAAAGAAAGTAGCAAAAGAGAAAAGAATCATATAAAGACAATAAAGTGACATGGAGGAATTAAATCCAAATATGTCATAAATTGGACTTTCCAGGTGTTGTTACTGGTAAAGAACCTGTCTGCCAATGAGGAGCTAAGAAACACGGGTTCAATCCCTGGGTCAAGAAGAAACCCTGGAGGAAGAAATGGCAACCCACTCCAGTATTCTTGCCCGGAGAATCCCATGGACAGAGCGGCCTGGCAGGCTACAGTCCATAGGGTCTCAAAGAGTCGACACAATGGAAGCAACTTAGCATACATCATAAATTACATTAGGTATGAAATTCAAATTTAAATATTTAAGTTTGCCAACAAAGATTGTCATGTTAGATTTACAAAAAGTGTTCAGTTAGTTGCTGTTTACAAGATACATAAATATGACCAGTATGAAGATACAATTTTTTAACAATAAAGAGCATGCTCCAGATAAAAATCACTCAAAGGAAGTCTAGTAAGGCTATATTAGTATCAGGCAAAGACANGCTCACAGTAGTAGATATAATGGTCATATGAATTAAATTCACCCATTCACCCATTCCAGTCCATTTTAGTTAGCTGATTCCTAGAATGTCGACGTTCACTCTCGCCATCTCCTGTTTGTCCACTTTCAATTTGCCTTGATTCATGGACTTGATGTTCCATGTCCATGAATTCCAGAAATATTACTCTTTACAGCATTGGACTTTGCTTCAATCACCAGTCACATCCACAGCTGGGTATTGTTTTTGCTTTGGCTCCATCCCTTCATTCTTTCTGGAGTTATTTCTCCACTGATCACCAGTAGCATATTGGGCACCTACTGACCTGAGGAGTTCCTCTTTCAGTATCCTATCATTTTGCCTTTTCATACTGTTCATGGGGTTCTCAAGGCAAGAATACTGAAGTGGTTTGCCATTTCCTTCTCCCGTGGACCACATTCTGTCAGACCTCTTCACCATGCCCGCCCATCTTGGGTGGCCCCACAGGGCATGGCCTAGTTTCATTGAGCTAGATAAGGCTGTGTTCCTAGTATTTTTAGATTGACTAGTTTTCTGTAAGTGTGGTTTCAGTGTACTGCCCTCTGATGCCGTCTTGCAACACCTACCATCTTACTTGGGTTTCTCTTACCTTGGGTGTAGGGTATCTCTTCACGGCTGCTCCAGCAAAGTGCAGCCACTGCTCCTTACCTTGAATGACGGGTTACTCCTCACCGCTGCCCCTCCCGACCTTGAACTTGGAATAGTTCCTCTAGGCCCTCTGGCACCTGCACATCCACCGCTCTTTGGATGTGGGGTCGCTCCTCTCAGCCACAGCCCCAGGCCTCGGGCAGTGGTATCTCTTCTTGGCTGCTCCTGTGCCTTTGCAGCCTGGCACTCTCAGCCACCGACCCTGACCTCGGATGCGGTTAGCTCCTCTCAGCTGCCACCCTTGACCTTGGATGTGGGGTAGCTCCTCTCGGCCATGCTCTGCACACCGTCACAGCCTTAATGATCGAAATACATATATTTAAATACATAGCTCAAGTATGAATATTTATAAACAAGGTAAAATAATAATGTTTTTCTGATATTAAATTCCAATTGCTCCTTTACAAAGAGTTGTGGATATTTTAATCCAGGAAATATCTTTACATCTTTGTCTTGTTCTTCATTAAATCTTCTTTTTTGCAATCTATCTTGACATCATGCACAAATCTATGTTCTCATTGTCTACACCCCACTCGAGCCTATACTGAAATAATTATTTAGAATGATATGACATTTCTGTCAAATTACAGAAAATGCAAACTAATCTGTTAGCAAGAGAAAGTAGATCAGTGGTTCGCTGCACCATGGAAGTCAGGGAGGTACATGAGGAGAGAAATTATAGCATGAGTTCTAATATCAGTTGCAAATTATTTTTTGTTATTAAATCAGTCTTTCAACTTCATCATTAAAAGATACTTTACTATTTCTCTGTAATTGATTTATGTAATTATATAATATCAGAATATAAACTCTTATTTTTCAGTAACACTGAAAATGTATATGCATCTACCTACTATCTTTCTCTCTCTCTCTCTCTCACACACACACAGTGGGTTTTCTAAATCTAGGGTAAAGTTCTCTACTTCATACAATTATTATTCCAAGTGTCCATTTCTGCATTTATTTCAACCCACTTTTATGGAAAATAGAGTTCATAAAAGCATCATTTTTTATGGGACAAAAAAACTTTCAGATTGAGGACAAATGCCAGTAGTTTGGCTAGTTCTTGGAATGTTGTATCATTATGCAGAAGTTTTTTAATTCTTTGATAAATTTTTGTACCTAATGTCCAAACCTCCCCAGAATGGAATTCATTAGACTTTTTTTTTTTTAATTTTAATTTATTTATTTATTTATTTTTAAATTTAACTTTAAGTCTGTTGAGCTTTCCTGAGGAAGCGACATCTAAGCTGAGACTTAAGGTAGCGGAGTAAGAGGGTGTGGAATGGCATGGAGAATCTTTTTTAATTTCCCAGAGACGGTCATTTGCGCCTCAAGTATATTCTCCACGCTAGGGCCTTGGTTCTTTCTCCTGGGCCTCACCTGGGGTCACTCTTCCATCTGGTCAGATTCCTTGTCCTCAGTTCCTCTTGCTTTGTACAGTATCAGAAGAGCTTATAGAGGAGAGAGGAGAAGAAGACATATGTCTAGAATTTAGATCTAGACTCACTGCCTTTCCTTTCAAAGAAAGGCCCTCTTTAGAGTGGTCAGTTCAGATTTTCTCCAGTGACTGAACATGGTTAAAATCTCTACCACACTCCTGGCATCCAGTCTCCTGTCTTTTTCCTCCTAAAGTTTTCCATTCCAAACAAACAAAAATGGTGGCATGTGGACCACTGCCATCAGTTGGTGGCTTGGTTTTGATCTTGGAGAGTGCCATAGACACCAGCCTCACACTGCATCCAGGGGCTTCCTGGAGTGTGGCTGCCATCTGTCCTGCTTCCGTGGTGACCCACAGAAACTCTGGCACACTGGTGGGTCATCCAGTTACATTTTCCAGAGAGGAATGATAATTGCAAGATTTACTGAGCAGAGAAATATGACCCATTAAATTCAACCTAAAAATAATTTTTGCTCTGAAAAAGAAAATTTAATTACCTTGGTCTTCACTATGAAAAATTGGGTTCATCTCGGTATAGAGACATGGAACCTTCCTTTGAAGTAGATCGTACATTCCAAAATATCTCTGCCAGAGCCTGGGGTCTGCTTCTGATTAGATAATTGACATAAACCTTCCTCCAATAAACACTGAATCCTTCAAAAACAGAGGAACCCAAGAATAAAATACAACTATGTTTTGAACAGAAAGCCTTCTGTGATAATTGGTTATCAGAAAGCAGTTTACTTTTCCTTTTATCAACCAGCATTAAGACTTAAGACGCAAAAAGTATGCTGCATGAAATTCTAGCTGAAACTTCAAACCAGTCTTGGATCTATTTTAGATGATATCAGGCTTATCCTTGGCCTTAAGGTAGTACTTCCATATTTACAGTGTTCCATCCTTATCCCACAAAACTAAATTCATTGCTAATAACTTTTAGTTAAAAAATAAGTAAGTACTAGGAATACAGAGGAGTACGTCAAGGCTGTATATTGTCACCCTGCTTATTTAGCTTATATGCAAAGTACGTCATGAGAAACGCTGGGCTGAGAGAAGCACAAGCTGGAATCAAGATTGCTGGGAGAAATATCAATAACCTCAGATATGCAGATGACACCATCCTTATGGCAGAAAGTGAAGAGGAACTAAAAAGCCTCTTGAAAGTCAAAGAGGAGAGTGAAAAAGTTGGCTTAAAGCTCAATATTCAGAAAACGAAGATCATGGCATCTGGTCCCATCACTTCATGGGAAATAGATGGGGAAACAGTGGAAAGAGTGTCAGACTTTATTTTGGGGGGCTCCAAAATCACTGCAGATGGTGATTGCAGCCATGAAATTAAAAGACNGAGGGCGAGGGTGGGATGACTTGGGAGAATGGCACTGAAACATGTATAATATCATATGTGAAATGAATCGCCAGTCCAGGTTCGATGCATGATACAGGGTGCTCGGGGCTGGTGCACTGGGATGACCCAGAGGGATGGGATGGGGAGGGAGGTAGGAGGGAGTTCAGGATGGGGAACACTGTGCACCTGTGAGGGATTCATGTCAATGTATGGCAAAACCAATACAATATTGTAAAGTAATTAGCCTCCGATTAAAATAAATAAATAAATGAAAGAAAAATCCCTGTATGCAGGTCAAGAAGCAATGATTAGAACCAGACATGGAACATTGGACTTCTTCAAAATTGGGAAAGGATTGTCACCCTGCTTATTTAACTTATATGCAGAGTACACCATGTATTTAATGCCAGGCTGGATGTATCATGAGCTGGAATCAAGATTGCCAGAAGAAATATCAGCAACCTCAGATATGCAGAAGATACCAGTCTAATTGTAGAAAGCAAGAACTAAAACAACTAAAAAGCCTCTTGATTAGGGTGAAAGAGGAGAGTGAAAGCTGGCTTAAATCTCAACCATCAATATACTAAGATCATGGCATCTGGTCCCATCTTGCACTTCATGGCAAATAGATGGGGAAATATTGGAAACAGTGGTAGATTTTATTTTCTTGGGCTCCAAAATTATTGCAGACTTTGACTGCAGCCTCGATATTAAAGACACTTGTTCCTTGGAAGAAAGTCTATGACAAACCTAGACAGTGTATTTAAAAGCAGAGACAACACTTTGCCAACAAATGTTCATATAGTGAAAGCTATGGTTTTTCCAGTAGTCATGTATGGATATGAGAGTTGGACCATAAGGAAGGCTGAGCACTGAAGAATTGATGGTTTCAAATTTTGGTGCTGGAGAAGACTCTTGAGAGTCTCTTGGACAGCAAGGAGATCAAGGCAGTCAATCCTAAAGAAAATCAGCTCTGAATATGCATTGGAAAGACTGATGCTGAAGCTCCAACATTTTGACCACCTGATGTAAAGAGCTGATTCACTGGAAAAGTCCCTGATCCTGAGAAAGACTGAGAACAAGAGGAGAAAGGGGGTAACAGAGAATGAAATGTTTGGTTGGCATCACCAACTCAATGGATGAGTTTGAGGAATGCTCAAACTCATGAATTTGAGAAAACTCTACAAGATAGTGAAGTACAGGGACGCCTGGCATGCTGCAGTACATGAGGTCACAAAGAGTCAGACGTGACTTAGAGACTGAACAACAACATGAGGAATAGGCTGGGAGGAACCTAGTCAACTAGAATTACCCTTGCCCTGTCACTCCTGAACCCCAGCAAAACAGTGACAGTCCCCCTGTTGTGTCAACAGGAGAAAGCTACATTCTTATTTGCTGTGTCTCTCTCTTCAACCTGCTGTGCTCTGGCAGAGGATGCAGAGCAAGAATGCTGAAAGTTCATGTAGCTGTTTCTCCCCGGTTCTACTGAGAGAAGAGGGGACTGGGCCAGGGTAAACTCTGTGTTTACTCTTGGGGACCAGCTTGCTGTGCTTTGTGTGAACTTAACAGAGCACCACAGAAACCTCCCCNGCAAGAATGCTGAAAGTTCATGTAGCTGTTTCTCCCCGGTTCTACTGAGAGAAGAGGGGACTGGGCCAGGGTAAACTCTGTGTTTACTCTTGGGGACCAGCTTGCTGTGCTTTGTGTGAACTTAACATAGCACCACAGAAACCTCCCCATGCCCTGCATTTGCTCCTCAGAATATATCAATAATATAATTTCTAAAGATGCCTAGTCTCCACTTTTCCCCCAGGAATTATATGGGTGAGAGAGTTTTTATTCACTCTCCCATTCTTATTACAAACACCCTGAAACACACTCAGGGATTGCATGGCCATGCCAAGACTTGGCCCAGGCCCAGATTCTCTGCAATTTGCAATCTTGGTGCATTCTGACTGGCTCAGGGGAATTTGACCTCAAGGAAAGAACTCATGGGGCCAATCCTCTCCCTAGAGAAGGTCTTTCTCAGAACAGAAAATGAACCAAGGACTGATGACTTGAGCCCTCCTCTGGAAAATATTTTCACTGTCTGCCAACAGAGGGCATGGCTAAGAGGGTCTATTTGCTCACCAGGAAACTTTGCATAACTTGACCCTCTGCCTTCCATAGCTGCTGGAAGTTTAACCCCCTTCAGATCCTGATGATGGTTTAACTTCTCAGAAGGATACATGCTATATTTCATTCATGATCTGGTGACCATAGAAACCACCATCTATCCACGTTTATTTTCAACTTCTGTTCATTTCACCATGGTTCTCACCTCCCTCCTCCCTCTTCTAGGAGTTTGTTCCCCAGGGCCTCATGCCACATTTAGACAACCTCACATGGATCTGGGCTTTGGCTTTGAGTTCTCTGTGAGATAACTCAAAGGGCTTAGCACAGAAGACAGGGCCAAGAGTGAAAACTTTCACAAGCNTTTATAATTTTCTATATATAGGTCTTTAGTTTCCTTAGGTAGATATGTTCCTAAGTATTTTATTTTCATTGCAATGGTGAATGGAATTGTTTCCTTAATTTCTCTTTCTATCTTCCTTATTTTAAAATCCATTTAACCCAGCAAACCCAGGGGCTTCCATCTGTTCTTGAACTGGAAATAATTAATCTGCAATTTAATGACATGCTAAAGGGAAAATATAAAGAACAGACTTCTACCTAGACTTATATAAATGCCTTCAGTTCAGTTCATTTCAGTTTAGTCACTCCGTCGTGTCTGACTCTTTGCAACCCCATGGACTGCAGTGGGCCAAGCTTCCCTGTCCATCACCAACTCCTGGAGCTTGCTCAAAAACTCCTGTCAATCTAGTCAGTGATGCCATCCAGCCATCTTATCCTCTGACATCCCCTTCTCCTCCTGCTTTCAATCTTTCCCAGCATCAAGGTCTTTTCAATGGTTCAGTTCTTTGCATCAGGCGACCAAAGTATGTGTGTTGAATATGCTCAAGTAATAGTGTGTGGTCAGGGGGTAGGGAACAGTATCTTTGAATCCCAATTAAAACTAATAAATAAAATATCCCCCAGCAAAAAAGAAATTTCATTCTTCTAATTAGTAGATAAACAATAAAAGTTCTACTCAATTATGATTATTTTACTTTCTAAATAAAAATTGTGGAAATTTGCTTCTCTTTTGTTATATGAGTTGCTGCTGCTGCTAAGTCGCTTCAGTAGCTGACTCTGTGTGACCCCATACACGGCAGCCCCNACAATAAAAGTTCTACTCAATTATGATTATTTTACTTTCTAAATAAAAATTGTGGAAATTTGCTTCTCTTTTGTTATATGAGTTGCTGCTGCTGCTAAGTCGCTTCAGTAGCTGACTCTGTGTGACCCCATACACGGCAGCCCCCCAGGCTCCCCTGTCCCTGGGATTCCTCAGGCAAGAACACTGGAGTGGGTTGCCATTTCCTTCTCCAATGCATGAAAGTGAAAAGTGAAAGTGAAGTCGCTCAGTTGTGTCCGACTCTTCGTGATCTAATGGACTGCAGCCCACCAGGCTCCTCTGTCCATGGGACTTCCCAGGCAAGAGTACTGGAGTGGGGTGCCATTGGTTATATGAGTACCTACACAATATTCTTGATTTCATCCTTTTGTCTTGGAAAGACTAAAGTATATACTCTATGGCTCTTTACAGAAGAAATTTGCTAGTGACTGTCCTAATATACTTATTACATGTATTAGACTTACATAATGGGAGAATTGGGAAAGTTAAATTCTGTGAGAGAAGCTGGATGATCAGAGAAGAAATTATCAGTTCATCTGAGAAATCGAACATGTTCAGATACCGAAATCATATTACAAAGGGAGTCAAAAGTGTGCATGGAGGACAGACTGGTGGTATGTATATACCCCTCCTGTGATCCTACACCAAGTATCTGGTGATATATCTGAGATACAGTGTCAGTAGTTGGGAGGGAAGCTGGATATGGGATAGAAAAGAGCAAGGGCAATTTAGAAGTCATGGGTACCTCTGAGTCCATCGTTACATCTAACTACAATGATCTTCAGAAAGAAAAGCTGTTGCCTCATTTCTACCTTCTAAGTCTCAAGCAAATTCCTTTTTTAGCCAATTCTAACTCAGGACCATATAGTTAAAAGGATTCTATGACAAAAATCCCAGTTTAATCAAACTAACATTTAATAAACAGATGGAGAATGATCTGTTTTCGGTTAGACTATTTTAGCTATTTGAGTTATTAAGATCACTTTATGATTCAGACTTTTTATTATTTATGTAAAAAGGATGAGATGGTTGGAAGGCATCTTCAGCTCAACGGACATGAATCTAAGCAAACTCCAGGAGATAGTGAACAGGGAAGCCTGGAGTGCTTGGGGATTGCATGCAGTTGCAAAGAGTCTGACATGACTTAGGAACTGAATAACAACAAACAGAATAAATATTTTCCTTTTAAAATCAACCTTATTGAGATAAAATAAAATGAGCTAATTTTGCAAGTATATTTAGATGACTTTTACTGATGTATAATATATCTGTATAGCCACTGCTTCACTAAAAATTTACAATGTTTTCATTATTGCCAAAATTTTTCTCATCTCTTTTGTAGTCAGTAACTATACTACTGGACCTATTCAACTACTGATGTGCTTTATAGGACTACAAATTAGACTTCCTTCTTTTACACTTTCATTCAAGTAGAATCATAGNATTTACAATGTTTTCATTATTGCCAAAATTTTTCTCATCTCTTTTGTAGTCAGTAACTATACTACTGGACCTATTCAACTACTGATGTGCTTTATAGGACTACAAATTAGACTTCCTTCTTTTACAGTTTCATTCAAGTAGAATCATAGAGTATGTACATTGTTGTCTCTTTTACAAAGCATTTTTGTTTTGGAGATACATCCAAGTTATGTGTATTTGCAGTTGGTTTCCTTTATGGTTGAATTATAGTCCATTGTTTCAACAGATCATCTTTTATCTATCCATTCACATATTGTCGGACATTTGGATTGCTTCCAGTTTTGGACTCTGAATATATGGTCAAGTCTCTTGGTAGACATATGCTTTAATTTCTCTTGCTAAATATAGAAGTAGAGTGTTTCATTCATATGGTTAACTTTTAACTCTAGTATCAACTGCCAAAATGTTTTCCAAAGTGGATGTATCATTCTACATTTTATCATCAGTGTATGAGAGTTCCAGGTGCTCTGCTTTCTTGCAAACACTTGTTGTTATCACTTGAATTTTTTTCAACCTTCTAATAAATGTAAAATGTTTTTTTGTGTGTTTTACTCATGTCTGACTCTGTGTGACCCTATGGACTGCAGCCCACCAGGCTCCTCTGTCCATGGGATTCTCCAGATAAGAACACTGGGATGGGTTGTCATGATCTCCTCCAGGGGATCTTCCTCACCCACGGTTGGAACCTGCATCTCTTACATCTCCTACACTGGCAGGCAGGTTCTTTACCACTAGCGCCACTTGGTTAGCTCAATGTAATTTTATATGTGCAAATTTTTGGTGACCAGTGATGATGAGGCATCTTTTCACATGGTTTTTGGCCATTTATATACCTTTTCTAATGAGTTTGTTCAAATCTTCTTCTAGATTAAAATAGGCTATTTGTCACCGAGGTTTTGTTTTTTCTTTTCTTAATAGAATTATATTTTATTTAACTCAATATATCTAAAATGCTGTCATTTCAACATGTTATCAGCAGAAAAAAATGGGATAGTTTACATACTTTATTAAGTCTTCGAAAATTAGTGTGTATTTTACAATTACAACACAGATCTAACTAATATCAGAAGTGTGAGACAACACTCCATGCAGGGGCTGACCATGTGAATGGGAGGAAACTTCAATTTTCTTCTTAAAGAGCTGTTTATTTTTTCTGTTTGTCTTGGATGCTGCAGAAGTGCAACCTGACTTTAAGCTGCATGAGTTCCATCTCCTTGTATGAGTTCCATCACTGGATATTCCTTCTCAAAATTAACTCAGTAGATCAGGAGTAAAGTATAAATTAAACTCCTCAGCCTTTTCCCTTATATTATATTGTTGTTCAGGCACTAAGTTATGTTCAATTCTTTTGTGACTCCATGGACTGTATCCCACGGGCCTCCTCTATCCATGGGATTTCCCATATAAGTATACTAGATTTGATTGCTGTTTCCTTCTCTATATTTGTCTCTGAGTTTTAAGAGTTCTTTTTGTTTTCTGAATACATGTTCTTTGTCAGAAATACAGAAAGTATTTTTTCCAAGTTTGCGGCTTTTTAATTTTCTTAATGGCATATTTTGAAGAGTACTAGTTTTTAATTTGATAAAGCCTAGATTATTGTTTTTTCTTTATGAGTCATAGTGTGTGTGTGTATGCAACATGCTTTTTTATTTTTAAAGACCTTTGATTAACTTTATGTTTAAAACTATTTTCTCTTATGAATTATTTTAGAACTGTTATGGTATTTGTCTTATGGCTTAAGTTTATGATCCATTTTTTAAACCTAATTTTTGTGTGTTGTCAAAATTCTTTTTTTTTTTAACATGGCTATCCAATTGCTTTGACATTAATTGTTGAAGAGAATACCTTTTTAATTATTTTGATATCTTTTTGAAAACCCATTAGTTACATATCTGTAGGTCTATTTCTGAACTCTTTATTCTATTTAATTATCTATATGGCATTATTGTATTGCTCTAATTACTGTAGCTTTATAGTAAGTCTTGAAATCACATAATGTAAATGCTTGTCTTTCTTCTTTCTGCAAATGGTTTTGTTAATTTAGGTACAGTGCATTTCTATTATATGTAAATTATAGAATCAGCTTTCAATTACTATTAAAAAAAAGAAACTAAAACAAATACCTTTCCCCTCCAAAAAAACCCCTGCCAGCTTTCCTGAAACTTTGAATGAGATCATCCTGAATCTACAGATCAGTTTGTCAACTGACATCTTAATAATCTTCAGTATTTAAATTCAATGAATATCATATATCTCTCCATTTATTTAGGTTTTTAAGTTCTCTCAGCAGTGTTTTGTGGCTTTCAGTGTGCAGGACTGGTACATATTTTCTTAAATTTATACCTAAATATTTCAAGCATTTAGGTGCTATTTTGTGTATATACATATATGTACATGTATGTGTACATATCAAGACCAAGCACACAGTCTTATTTATTGAGAATAAATAAAGGGTAGAAGAGCTGGTTCAATGCTAAGAATTCCTTCATCTCTACTTCCTTCCCTGTCTTTTCCCCACCACCCACATTTTTGGCCACACCTGTGGCTTATGGGATCTCTGTTCTCTGACCAGGAATTGAACCCAGGCAGTGAAAACCTGAAGTCCTAACCATAAAACCACCAGTGTAGTCCCCTCCTTCCCTTTTTTCTTCTATTTCTGTGTCCCTTGATATCCTTCCTTCCCCCACAAACACCCCTGTTTCTCTTTACTGTTCTCACTGTCTCTTCCTTTCTTTTATTCTTCTCTTTCATAATATATTTTCTTCCCCAGCACACTTATTTTAGAAAATCAGGAACTACAATAGAGCAGAGAAAAATGTAATAAAAAATCATAGTGGCCAGTCCTTTTTGGAAGGGCATGTGCCTGTGTGCTGGTGTTGATAGTTTGGATCCCACCCTCCCAGTAGGTGTTGGGGAGATGGGAGGAGGTGGCCCAGCTTCCTGCTAGAGTGAAACTTGACCAGTTTGAGGAGAGGGAAGTTCAGACAGAGTTCTTCTTCTTTGTCCAAGCATTCCCAAGATCAAAATGGACTGTTATTTGTCTTGACCTATGCCTGGCGTATAGAGCTCTGTCTAAAAAATAATAATAAGACATGCTTTGGGAGCTGGTCTTGTAGCTCAGTTGGAAAAGGCTCTGCCTGCAATGTGGGTGATCCAGGTTTGATGCCTGGGTGGGAAGACCACCCAGAAAACGTAAATGACACTCCACTCTAGTATTCTTGCCTGCAGCATCCTATGGACAGAGGAACCTGGCAGACTACTGTCCAAGGGGTCACAAGAGTCGGACACGACTTAGCAACAAAACTACTACTACTACATGTATATGTGTGTATGTGTATGTGTGTGTGTGTATTTCAAATTTCATTTCTCCATTTTTCTTTGTTACTGTATGGAAACACAATTGATTTTTCTAGATCGATCATGTATTTTGCCACCTTAATAATTTTACTTATTAGTGCTAAGAACTATTTTGTGAGTTCCTTATAATTTTTGATGTATTTGATCATACTGTATCTGAATAGAGACAGTTATTATTAACTATTAAAAGCAAATATTCAAATAACTTACCTTTGATATAATTTTTATATTTTTGGCTACACATCTATTGTTTTTTATTTTTCCTTTTACTCTAAATGTTTGATTTTCATCCCTCTTTTCCTCCTTTATTGTCTTTTTATGGATTGAGTATATTTTCAGTGTTCTATTTTATCTTTTGTTGTCTTATTTAGATATACTTCTTTTATCTATTAATTTAATGGTTACTCTAGGCTTTACAGTGTGCAATTTTATCACAATCTTACAAATAATATTATATGACTTCTTAGGCATATGTTTCACAAATTATTTCTTTTAAACTTATGTTTTACTTAGCCATTGTTTGTTATTTTAATTAAGAGTTAAGCACTGATTCTCTTTTTTAAAATGAATTGCTCAATCATGCAATATTTTACTTTTCTTTCACTATTTGTCTTTGTGTGTGTGTCCTGTATACACAATCACCTCTTGTTGTGACTCTATTTTCCAGGATGAGTCACCATCATTCCTACCAGGCTTTATCTAATCTCTTTCTAAATTCTGCAAATTTTAACTTGACAATCTTCTTTAGCAAGTTTATTTCAAAGATCATCTGCTCAAACTGTGAGGAAGAGGTAGGCTAAGGAAATCTTCAGTCAACCTGTATTTACTCCTTTATAGATAGAGGGTACTTACTCATTTTAATATTGTTTATCTACTCATTTGATTACCAACATAGGTACTACTTGGGCTTCCCTGATAGCTCAATTGGTAAAGAATCTGCCTGCAGTGCAGGAGACTCCAGTTCGATTCCTGGGTTGGGAAGATTCCCTGGAGAAAGGATAGGTTTCCCACTCCAGTATTCTTGGGCTTCCCTTGTGGTTCAGCTGGTAAATAATCCACTTGATATGCAGGAGACCTGGGTTTGATCCCTGGGTTAGGAAGATCCTCTGGAGAAGGGAAAGGCTACGCACTCCAGTATTCTAGTCTGGAGAATATTCAACTTATATGCAGAGTACATCATGAGGAATGCTGGACTGGAAGAAACACAAGCTGGAATCAAGATTGCCAGGAGAAATATCAATCACCTCAGATATACAGATGACACCACCTTTATGGCAGAAAGTGAAGAGGAACTAAAAAGCCTCTTGATGAAAGTGAAAGAGGAGAGTGAAAAAGTTGGCTTAAAGCTCAACATTCAGAAAACGAAGATCATGGCANAGAGGGAAACATAAGCATGTCTACACTTTGACACAATTGAAACAACGGTTTTTTGCTTAGGATCTGCTTTAGGATCTGTCTCCTAAAGCATGGGTCTGCAACCTCCAGGCTGTGGACGGTTACCTCCTGTCAGATTAGTGGTGGCATTAGATTAGAAATAACGTGCATGATAAATATAATGTTCTTGATTCATCCTGAAACCATTCCCCTCCATGTCCAGGCCCATGGAAAAACTATTTTCCATGAAACCAGTCCCTGGTGCCAAAAAGGTTGGGGACTGCTGTCCTAAAGGAAAAGAAATAAGAGCAAATGGGACCTACTTAATATAAGCAAATGGGACCTACTTAAGCTTAAAAGTTTTGCACAGCAAAGGAAACCACCCACCGCCCACCTCCCACATAAAAAACACAACATTCTGAATGGGAGAAAATACTTGCAAATGACATAACTGAGAAGGAGTTAATATCCAAAATATATAAATAGTTCATATAACTCAGCATAAAGAAACAATTAAAAGACTTGACTAGACATTTTCCCAAAGAATACATACAGGTGACTAAAAGGCACATGAAAAGGTGATCAGCATCACTTATCATCAGGGAAAAACAAATCGAAACGACCTCACTCCTGTCAGAATGGCTGTTATCCAAAAATGTACAAATAACAAATGTTGGTGAGGATGTGGAGGAAAAGGAACACTTGTACACTCTTGGTGGGAATATACATTGGTGCAGCCACTGTGGAAAACAGTATGTAAATTTCTAAAGAAACTAAAAATAGAACTACCATATGACCTAGCAATTCTTTGTTGTTCAGTCTCTCAGTTGTGTCTGCCGACTCTTTGTGACCCCATGGACTACAGTGTGCCAGGCTTCCCTCCTTCACTATCTCGCAGAGTAGCAGCAATTCTCCTGGATATATATCTGAAAAAACAAAACACTAATTCAAAAAGGTGCATGCGCTCCAATGTTCATAGAAGCTTTGTTTACAATTGCTAAAGACATGGTAACAACCTAACTGTCTAGCAACTGTTAAATGAATAAAGAAAATGTGGTATATATATATATAATGGAATACTACTTAGCCATAAAAGAGAATGAAATTTTGCAATTTGCAGCAATGCGAATGAATTTGGAGGGCATTATGCTAATTGAAATTAGAGAAAGACAAATAGTGTATGATATAACTTACATGTGGAACCTAAAATATACAAGAAGCAAGTGAGTATAACAAAACAGTAGTAGAATCACAGATACAGAGGACAAACTCATGGTTCAAACTTGTGGTAACCAGTGGGGGTGTGCAATATAGGGATGGAAGAGTGGGAAGTACAAACTATTGGGTGTAAGATAGACCCAAGGTTGTATTGTACAACATAAGGAGTACAGCCTATATTTTGTAGTATTGTAATGGAAATATTGTAATTTTATAAATGGATAGTAACAATTATATAAAAATAAAAAACAAAAAATAAAACTATTATTATCTATTTAAAGCTTTTCTAGTTCATGAGAAACTGTAAATTTCACTTAGGGAGCTGAGATGATGAAATATATAGTGACAATCTGTGTATAGCTGGGTTTGTTATGAGATCAGAGGCTTGTCAAATAAGAAATACAATAAGATAGGAGAAGAGATGAGTTGTGCTGGGATCTGCTTGTGGGATTTGCTGGAATTTGCCTCTTTTTGATTTATTGGCCCACTGCCAAAGATGGCCAATATATTGCAGGTCTGAATTCCATGCAAATCAAAGTCCATATTTTTTCTAAATAAGTAGTTGGAGAAGACTCTTGAGAGTCCCTTGGACTGCAAGGAGATCCAACCAGTCCATTCTGAAGGAGATCAACCCTGGGATTTCTTTGGAAGGAATGATGCTAAAGCTGAAGCTCCAGTACTTTGGCCACCTCATGAGAAGAGCTGACTCATTGGAAAAGACTCTGATGCTGGGAGCGATTGGAGGCAGGAGGAGAAGGGGACGACCGAGGATGAGATGGCTGGATGGTATCACGGACTCTATGGACGTGAGTCTGAGTGAACTCCGAGAGATGGTAATGAACAGGGAGGCCTGGCGTGCTGCGATTCATGGGGTCGCAAAGAGTCAGGCACGACTAAGCGACTGAACGAACTAAGTAGTTATAAAATGAAAGTGAAAGTCATTCAGTTATGTCTGACTCTTTGTGACCCCATGGACCATACAGTCCATGGAATTCTCCAGGCCAGAATACTGGAGTGGGTGGCCTTCCCCTTCTCCGGGGGATCTTCCCAACCCAGGGATCAAACCCAGGTCTCCCACATTGCAGGTGGATTTTTTACCAGCTGAGCCACAAGGAAAACCTAAGAATACTGGAGTGGGTAGCCTATCCCTTCTCTAGCAGATTGTTCCAACCCAGGAATCAAACCCGTGTCTCCTGCATTGCAGGCAGATTCTTTACCAAGTGAGCTATGAGGGAAGCTGTATAGTTATAAAAATGCTACCTAAGTAGCATAAAGTCATTTTTAAAATGGAAGTAAAATTTCTTCTCATTTTGATAATCTCTTATTGATATTGGCACTAACCCTATTTTCTCCCTGCTGCTGCTGCTGCTAAGTTACTTCAGTCGTATCCAACTCTGTGCGACCCCATAGATGGCAGCCCACTAGGCTCCTCTGTCCCTGGGATTCTCCAGGCAAGAATACTAGAGTGGGTTGCCATTTCCTTCTCCCTAGATGCTATAAAGGATGGAATGAAAGTATGCAATGGTATGATTTCAGTACTTCTTAACTTTGTAATTTAGTAGGTAATTTGTGATTTTCAAGACTGTATATTGTCACCTTGCTTATTTAACTTATAGGCAGAGTATATCACATGAAANCCTAGATGCTATAAAGGGTGGAATGAAAGTATGCAATGGTATGATTTCAGTACTTCTTAACTTTGTAATTTAGTAGGTAATTTGTGATTTTCAAGACTGTATATTGTCACCTTGCTTATTTAACTTATAGGCAGAGTATATCACATGAAATGCCGGGCTGGATGAATCACAAGCTGGAATCAAGATTTCTGGGAGAAATAGCAACAACCTCAGGTATGGTGATGATACCATTCTAATAGCAGAAAGCAAAGAAAAACTAAAGAACCTCTTGATGAAGGTGAAAGAGGAGAGTGAAAAACCAAACTCAAAACTCCACATTCAGAAATCTAAGATTATGGCATCTAATCTCATCACTTCATGGCAAATAGATGGGGAAAAAATGGAAACAGCGGCAGACTGTGTTTTCTTAGGCTCCAAAAATCACTGCAGATGGTGACTGCAACCACAAAATTAAAAGAAGCTTCTTGGAAGAAAACTTGTGGCAAACCTAGATAGCGTACTAAAAAGCAGAGACATCACTTTGCAGACAGAGGTCTGTCTAGCCAAAGCTATGGTTTTTCTAGTAGTCATGTATGGATATGAGAGTTGGACCTTAAGGAATGCTGAGTGCTGGAGAATTGATGCTTTTGAATTGTGGAACTAGAGAAAACTCTTGCAAGTCCCTTGGACAGCAAGGAGATCAAACCAGTCAATCATAAAGGAGATCAGTCCTGAATATTCACTGGAGGAACTGATGCTGAAGCTTCAATACTTTGGCCACTTGATGGGAAGAGCTGACTCATTGGAAAAGACCCCGGTGCTATGAAAGATTGAGGGCAGGAAGAGGAGGAGATGGCAGAGGATGAGGTGGTTTGATGGTGTCAGTGATGCTGTGGATATGAGTTTGAGCAAACTCTGGGAGATGGTGAAGGACAGGGAAGCCTGGCAAGCTGCAGTCCATGGGCTCACAAAGTCCATGGGCTCACAAAGCTGCAGTCCATGGGCTCACATGACTTAGTGGCTCAACAACAACAGCAACAGCAACAACAACAACAACAACAACATGAGATCCTAGACTTGAATGTCTCTTCTGCTTCTGGCCAATTATTTGATTATTTAACAAACTGATAGAGAGACCAAGGCTTGGTCACATCACAGAAAAGTGATAAAACTATGATTGTTTTTCAAAACGGCATGAGATTTAGATTTACCAGGGCAGAGGAAAAAGCAGGAATTTAAAAAGTGATGGAAACTCAAAGAGGAAAGGGGAAACAAGGAATATATATATGTATATAGTGAGTATTTTAAAAATGAGTTAAAGCAAAAATGTGAAGATACTGCAAACTTAAATAGATCAACAAAAACTGGAGCAGAGAAAAAAGTCACAGAAGGAAAATGAAAGTTAAACAGAAAGTACAAAAACTTAAAAGAGTTTGAGGAAAAACAAATGTAGAAGAGAAAAAAGTACAAAAGCACCCAACACTGGTCAATACGAAAGAAAGTCCAGTTAAAGGGTGGAGTAAATGTGAGCCAGAAATACAAGAAAGGTTAATTAGAGCTAATAACAGGAAAGTGACTTACTGCCTTCATATAGTTTTTGATTTAAAAATAAAAATCTGTGGTCAGTTCTATAAAGCCTAAGACAATAACGACCACTTGCCCCTAAAAATTTCTATTTACTCAAAAAACCATATAGTAAATATATCATATGGAAGAGTTCTTTTGACATTATGACTATGATTATATGTTAATTACTATGTTAATGTGAGTATTATGTTTTTTTAATGAGTAGAGATGAAAAATTTTACATGTGTAAAATTACCATGCAAAGTAATAGCCCTATTAAGAGATGGGAACATATAGTTTGACATGAAACTTGGCAAAGCACATTGACTGAGATGGATGTGAAGCAATGAGCCTTGTCTGCACAAAGTAGAGATGTGTCCTGCTTGCAGGCAGCAAAATGGATTAAATAACATTTTGGGGTCTTTTCTGGTCTTAAAGTGACCATTAGGATTACAATCTGCAAACTCTCCATTTCCCAGCTGGTGGGCCAATTAGTTCTTCTCTGCTTTGAAAATAAAGTTAACTTTCAATTATCTGCACTAATTAGGGATAAGTGATGTGGAATAGGTAAACTAAAATGATGGAAAGTCCAAAAATAACCTTATTTTTCTTTGAAGGGGTTTTATAGTTACATGAAAAGTGGTGTTTGAGAAGTTCTAAATATACACGGCTTTTCAGACAAAATGAGTTCTTTGGTATCAGCGACCCTCTTTTAGAGGTTAATATAGTGCTGCATATAGTCAAGAAATGTTTATTGAGTTGAAATTGAAAATGCACAGCCAGACTTGACCACAGAGCGTCCCAATAATGCATCATATTCAGCCTGTCTCCTGTTTTCCATTCCAAGAGGGAAATGAACTACGGTTAACCTTTGAAAACTGTGCGAATTTGGGTGCTGACCTTCCACAATGAAATATCCTAGTATAACTTTATAGTTGGTCTTCTGAACCCACAATTCCATATCCTTGAATTTAACCAACATGGATCATGTATTACTGTAATATTTAGTTTTGAAAAGTATCCATGTATAAGTGGATCTACACAGTTCAAACCTGTGTTGTTCAAGGGTCAACTATGTATCATTGACCACGGATGGAACAATGGTGGCTGAAACACAGTAATCTTCACTACCAGCATTTGGGCCAAAAAGGGGGTTTCTCCTCCAGCTTTTTCTGTTCCTCAAACATGACAAATGTGTGTCTTCTTCAGTGCTTTCCTTCTTATCACTCCTTCTTTTTGGAAGGTTCTTTCCTTCAGTGTGCTTATGGATTTCAGTTCAGTCTCTTTAGGAATCTGTTCAAATGTCACCTTCTTTAAACTTCTTACAAAAGTGAATAATACACACTCCAGTCACTGTCTCTTTCACTCTTTTATCTTTCTCTGTAACAAGTATCATCTTCTGATTATCTGACATGCTGCTTATTTTACTGGTTTATTTGTCTGTTATCTATATGGTGGTGGTTTAGTGGCTAAGTTTTGTTCGACCCTTGTGACCCCATGGACTGTAGCCTACGAGGCTCCTCTGTCCATGAGATTTTCCCAGCAAGAATACTGGAGTGGGTAGCCATTTCCTTCTCCAGAGGATCTTCTCTATCCAGGTCTTCTGAATTATAGGCAGATCCTTTACCAACTGAGCCACCAGGATACCCATCTATCTCCATTCATTAGCATACATTTTCTGAAGATAACTCTATTTTGATCACCAGTGTATCTTTAGTATCTAGAACAATATATGCAAATAATAGGTAATGAAATATCTGCATATATGAAGCAGAAGCAAAAAAAAGTACCATTTATTAAATATGTTGCCTGCTTCCCACTTTCAAGGGACAGGGTGAGTCATTAGGGGTGCTGCCCATTATCTCCATGTTATAGCTCAGTAAACTAAGTACCTAGACATTAAGGTTGAAGGCTGGTTAGCTGAATTAGAGACTCAAAATTACATCTGAATGGCTCTTAGGTGTTAGACAATGCTGTATAAATTTCTCTTATTTTCTTGAAGGCTTTGGAGGGCATAAAAGGTTGGTGAAGGAATCTGAGGAGCAGAGTGGAGTAGGGTAAAATGGCCCCAGGATGATCTGAGGTGGCATGGTGAGAGGAAGAACCTTAGTGAAACAGAGAAGCAAAAGCCATCCAAGGACACAACAGTGAACATCATTCAGAAGTCAGCAGATAGAGGCAAAGCCATAATGAGGAAGTCTAATTATACAGTCCAAAGTCTAATTATACACTCCGAAGTCTAAGGTATCAGGTGAGATCAAGATGCCTAGAGCAAAATAGGGCAATGCTAAGGTTGAAAGCATTGCCAAGATACTAGGGGCCAGCTTTTCTGATATGTGTGGCCTGTGGGTGAATTTGAAGGTTTATGGATGGCTTAAAGCAGATGTAGAACTGTCAAAACACCAGTTTGTTTTATTAGCTCCCTATTCACTCAGTGATGGGCTTCCCAGGTGGTCTTAGTGGTAAAGCCCGCCTGCCAATGCAGGAGACATAAGAGGCAAGGATTTGATCAGGGGTTGGGGAGATCCCCTGGAGAAGGGCATGGCAACCCACTCCAGTATTCTTGTCTGGAAAATCCCATGGACAGAGGAGCCTGGTAGGCTACAGTCCACTGGGTTGCAAAGAGTTGGACATGACTGAAGCGACTTACCACACATCCTCAATGATTAGTGTGACAGCCATCTGCCTGTTACGCAACATTCTCTCATGTTGCTTTGCTAGTAATAAGGGCCTATGCAACCAGTCTACCTGTGACTCCTGATGTGCAATGATGTTGCATCACCATGTCTCATCTTCATTACTTCTGCTACAAACAGGGCTATGTTATGACTGAGAGCCTTTGCTTTTAAGGGCCTCTTACTCCACAAAATATTAAAAATTATATTTTATGACTGTGTTGGACTAAAAATGAATGAATGAATATTAAGTAGCAAAACGTTTTCTTCAATTTAAAAGATTTTTCTTTTCTTCTGATTTTAAAAGAAATTAAAACGTCTTTATGGGGCTCTAAAAAGTATTGTGGGTCTTAGACACTGTGTCTGCAGTGGATAACTGGTAAGGCAGCTTGGCTTCTGAGTTGCCTATTTATTTTATAATATAAAATAGCCATGTGACATCCTAAGTTATGGTAACTCTTGGACTTAAAACGATCTAACCACAAGTGAAACAAGTGCATGTGGCATTGTCCTATATAGTTACAGTCAATTTTTGTCAGCATGGGATATCTAAAAATACCTACCATGGGTTTCTTAGATTTCTTGGAAAAGATGAAATATTAGTGCTTACTCTTGAAACCTATTAGACTGTGTAATACAATTTTAATTCTCCTCATGTTAATGGCCCTGCCATGCCAGTGACTTGATTGATAATTTCATGCAGGAAAAGTAAGAAACTAAATTTAAAAGGTAATTTTTTCCCCAGAAAAACTGGGAACTACCAAAATGAAGATTATTTAAGAATATGTTTGAATTTCGTAAACTTGCTGGAAAGAGGTAGTTGTAGTAACAATAATATAAATTAATCATTAGCATCATCCTACTACCATATGTGGAGAAGGCAATGGCAACCCACTCCAGTACTCTTGCCTGGAATATCCCACGGACGGAGGAGCCTGGTAGGCTGCAGTCCATGGGGTCGTGAAGAGTCGGACATGACTGAGCAACTTCACTTTCACTTTCACTTTCATGCATTGGAGAAGGAAATGGCAACCCACTCCAGGGTTCTTACCTGGAGAATCCTGGGACGGGGGAGCCTGGTGGGCTGCCATCTATGAGGTAACACAGAGTCAGACACGACTGAAGCGATTAGCAACTACCATATGTTGAATTCCTAACAGAATTCAAGCACAAAACTATTTAACTTTTTAAAATAAATCATTCTCAATTGCTGGTTACTATTATTAATCCTCATTTATGGGTAAGGAAATGAGGATTATAGGGGTTAAACAGCTTTTTCATCATCTGTGGCTCAGATCATGAACTCCTTATTGCCAAATTCAGACTTAAATTGAAGAAAGTAGGGAAAATCACTAGACCATTCAGATATGACCTAGATCAATCCCTTATGATTATACAGTGGAAGTGAGAAATAGAGTTAAGGGTTAGATCTGATAGACAGAGTGCTTGATGAACTAGGGACGGAGGTTCATGACATTGTACAGGGGACAGGGATCAAAACCATCCCCAAGAAAAAGAAATGCAAAAAGACAAAATGGCTGTCTGAGGGGGCCTTACAAATAGCTGTGAAAAGAAGAGAAGCAAAAAGCAAAGGAGAAAAAGAAAGGTATACCCATCTGAATGCAGAGTTCCAAAGAATAGCAAGGAGAGATAAGAGAGCCTTCCTCAGTGATCAGTACAAAGAAATAGAGGAAAGCAATAGAGTGGGAAAGACTAGAGAGCTCTTCAAGATGATTAGAGATACCAAGGGAACATTTCATGCAAAGATGGGCTTGATAAAGGAGATAAATGGTATGGACTTAACAGAAGCAAAAGATAGTAAGAAGAGGTGGCAAGAATACACAGAAGAACTGTACAAAAAAAGATTTTCATGACCTGGATAATCACGATGGGGTGATCACTCACCTAAAGCCAGACATTCTGGCATGTGAAATCAAGTGGGCCTTAGGAAGTATCACTGCTTTGGCCATGCAGCCTGTGGGATCTTAGGTCCTCAAACAGAGAGACTGAACCCAGGCCACAGCAGTGAAAGCACTGAGTTTGAACCATTGGACTGCCAGGGATTTCCCTATTAAGTTTATTTTAACCTTACTTGAATCCTCCACATTTCCCTTCTCTTAATAGCCTTTATTTTTTCTACTTTCCACATTTAGAAATAGAAGAATATGGGTAGGGTTATGAATCAAAATAATTTTAGATACTTTTTCTGTCACCCTCAAAATCCTTTAAATGCTATTGACAATCTCCAGTTATCAATAGCATAAATATTATCCATTCTTTTGGGATTTTTCAGGATGATGTTACTTATGGACATGTTTGCCTTTTGATTAGTTCTTTCAATGGCTAAAGCTCCCTGGATGGTATTCAAGATGGTATTCAAGATGGTATTCAAGATGGGGTATTTAAGATTGTTGAAAGCTGAACATATAATGCTGTGAGGTATATAGGACATCAGACACTGGAAGGGTAGTAAGTAAATGGGTAGTATCAGGGTGCTGTATGGAACATTATATGTTGTACAATACAGAGGACACCAATGCAATGCTTATAGTATGGATAAACAATTTGGGACTGTGGTATGGCTGATTTGGTTTTCATTAGCATCATCATTAGTTCCACTCAATCTTTGACTTGACTTAGTGTCTGATATTAGTTTACCCTTAGTTGGGAGGATTTGGCATATTTGGATTGGTCATAAGACATTTTGGGCTTCCCTGGTGGCTCAGACAGAAAAGAATCTGCCTGCAGTGTGGGAGACTGGGGTTCGATCCCTGGGTCAGGATGATCCCCTGGAGAAGGAAGGAGATGGAAACCCACTTCAGTATTCTTGCCTGGAAAACCCCACCAATGGAGGAGCCTGGCAGGCTACAGTCCATGGGGTTGCAAAAATTTGGACATGACTGAACAACTTCACTTTCTTTGTTTTCTATGACATTTCAGCTACCCATTTAGGTGAAGGCATCTTGACATTGTACAAATTTATTGGAGGACTGCTATAAGAATTACAGAATCAGTTATTTTTCAGAAGCTGATTAATACCAAGAATAAGTAAGAAAAAAATAAGACCAAGGAAAAAAGGACCTGATAACTTAGGCCTATGTGGTCTGAAACTTTGTCTATGAATTTTGGTGGTACTCTAGGGGAAAAAAAATGGTTGTGCCTTGCTGTTTTCTATTCTTTGTCTTCTCAAGAACAACNCAAGAATAAGTAAGAAAAAAATAAGACCAAGGAAAAAAGGACCTGATAACTTAGGCCTATGTGGTCTGAAACTTTGTCTATGAATTTTGGTGGTACTCTAGGGGAAAAAAAATGGTTGTGCCTTGCTGTTTTCTATTCTTTGTCTTCTCAAGAACAACAAATCCCAAACTAGGTAATTAGGGAAATTTTTTCAGATAAAATTGATAGTATAGTATTACTGTTCCCACCACTACCCCCTCCCTGCTCCCTGACTATCGACGTCACTATCGTGACCACTAGGAAACTTCTTAAATTACTCCCTGAAAGATCCATCTATTTATCTTGAAAGCCTAGCCTAAATTTTCTGGCTTTGCTGGATGAAGGTATTGAACTTCTACCATAAGTTTTCTATTTTTCTAAGCATTCCGTGGATAGATTCAGTGTTTCTTGAGAGATCTGGAAGATCAAACTGTTCCATGTCCAAGTATGTGTGTCATTTGCTTCTCCTGTGAGAACTTTCATCTTCTTCAGTTGTTTCATAGTCTGTCTTTGTTGATATTAATGTCATATCTTCATTTTATATTAATGCATTCCTTGTAATGAAAATTCACAATGTAACCCTGTTTTTATTTTAATGGAAATGAACAGAAAAAGCCTGAAATCATGGTGGTAGGAGTAGTTTCACTGCTTTTGGACACTCTGTGTCTCTATATCTAGAAAATGCAATGCTATCTGAATTTTGAGGATATGAAACTTTTTCATTGCATTTTGGTAGAGGTGTTGGTTCATTGACACTTTATTATTAGTGCAAACTTTACAATTGCCCCTAAAATTGAGAAAGCCTGTTGGAGTAATGATACCCAATGTGTCAAGTCACAAGAGGAATTCTTAATAATATTAACAGAATGCCAGTAAATTTCTATAATTATAGTATGGATAATATAGTTAAATTTAATATGATAAATTTCTATAATTATATTATGAAATTTTAATTCTGGTTTCATGCACCCTATTCATGCATCCTTGAAAGAATACCTATAGAATATTGTTATATAACATGTCCATGTACAAGTTATTAGAATACTAATATTTCTTATTGGTTTAAAAATTGAATTTATTTAATTAAAAAAACTCTGAGTAGCAGAAATGTCATTGAACAAATGATGGAAATGAGACATATAGTTAAGAAATTATAATAAGTTTCAGTAACTTTGAGATATAAATGCTATATGAACAAAGATACCAACAATGTGAAATTAAGGAAAAGAAGACTAAGTGAATGGATATTTATGACGTGTAAGTTTTTCTTAATATCAAATCTTCAGAATGTATTGGAAAAGATTTTGAACATTGCATAAAGCCTATTCAGTTCAGTTCAGTTCAGTCGCTCAGTCGTGTCCAACTCTTTGCGACCCCATGAATCCCAGCACGCCAGGCTTCCCCGTCCATCACCAACTCCCGGAATTCACTCAGACTCA
>SJYV01034337.1:1107905-1120397 GCA_006410875.1 Neotragus pygmaeus | reverse complement strand
TGCCTTTTCTAAAACCAGCTTGAACATCAGGAAGTTCACGGTTCACGTATTGCTGAAGCCTGGCTTGGAGAGTTTTGAGCATTACTTTACTAGCATGTGAGATGAGTGCAATTGTGTGGTAGTTTGAGCATTCTTTGGCATTGCCTTTCTTTGGAATTGGAATGAAAACTGACCTTTTCCAGTCCTGTGGCCACTGCTGCATTTTCCAAATTTGCTTGCATATTGAGTGCAACACTTTCACAGCATCATCTTTCAGGATTTGAAACAGCTCCACTGGAATTCCATCACCTCCACTAGGTGTTCTAATACATAGATGCAAAATAAAAAGTGAAAATACATGACTGAAATAAAAAGGAGGGAGTGTTAGTTTGTTTCATTTTGAGGAGGATTATTTTGAACACCGAATTTTCATGCAGGAATTTTATCCAGTTTAAGAGCACTGTGGTGGTAAATTGCTCATGAGATTTCATTTGGATTTCTAAGAAAAAAGTACTTAACTTTTATGAGCATGGCAGAGTGAAGGGGCACAGATATTATTGTGGTTTAATTTTACCTCATGACCATAACAAAGACTGGTGTGAGAGAAAGAGGCTAATGGAATTGGACAAAACCAGTGTATCATTCCCAGCATCTGATAAGCTAATTACCATGGGTGATTTTGTCTCACATGCTGGCGGTGATGCTGAAATGTGCAGAAAAATCATCAGAATTCATAGAATTCAAGAATAAAGTGGTAATGATCTTTTTGTCTTTAGGGAATGTGCCAAATTAATTTGAATTAATTTACACCATCGTTAGCTCACACATAAGAAAGGCTGCTTTTCAGTGTGGCCTTTAAAAAATGTAGGTGTTGCTATCTTACAATGGAGTGGGAAATTCATCCATTTGTGGCACTTAATACGAGACTGACCACTGCTTCATGTACCATATTCTTAGGTGTATGGGATGGAAGAACTGAATCAAGAGCAGATTTCTAAGATACAGAGAAAACATTTTATGAGCATCCTAGAGGATAAAGACTTGGACTAAGGGATCTGAAACAACAGAGTGGTAAGTCACCATGAGAATCTGATTCTTTGAAAGATCTACCAAAAGGTTGCACACTAGAAAGGACTTCAAATGAATGATCAATGAGAATGCTTCTCCCAACTGCTAAGCAGTAAGCTCCCTGGCAACCTTTCATATAAAATCCAGATAAAAGGGACTCTTAAATGGCAGTCTGTGAGCTTTCCTTTAGTTCAGTTGGTAAAGAATCTGTCTGCAATGCAGGAGACGTGGGTTTAATTCCTAGGTCAGGAGATCCCCTGGAGAAGGAAATGGCAACCCACTCCCGTATTCTCGCCTGGAGAATCCCATGGACGGAGGAGCCTGGGAGGCTACAGTCCATGGGGATGCGAGAGTTGGACACAACTTAGCGACTAAACCACCACCACCACGGCAGTCTGTAAAATTAAAAAAAAAAAAAATCAAGGTGATAGCAAGGTTGAAGGGAAGGGATTTAGGAGAGTGAAGATGATGAAGATTCTTAATATTCAACAATATTAAGGAAGAAGTAAAGGGAATTTATCAATCAATAAAGAGTGTAGATTGAGTCACCCTTATCAATAAGAATTTCTGAGAAATGTCTCGATTTTTCTCTGACATCAATTCAGTTCAGTCACTCAACCAAGAAGTTCTAAGAAAATTTCCTCAAGTTTCAAAGTGACAGATATCATTCAACACCAGATATGAGAAAGTTGATCATATAATTTTTAAAAATTGTTGGTAAAAAGTACATACCATGAGATTTCAGTTCAGTTCAGTCACTCAGTCATGTCTGATTCTTTGAGACTGCATGGACTACAGCACCCCAGGCTTCCCTGTCCATCACCAACTCCTGGAGCTTTCTCAAACTTATGTCCGCTGAGTTGGTGATGCCATCCAACCATCTCATCCTCTTTTGTCCCTTTCTCTTACTGCCTTCAATCTTGCCCAGCATCAGGATCTTTTCAAATGAGTCAGTTCTTTGCATCAGCTGGCCAAAATATTGGAGTTTCAGCTTCAGCATCAGTCCTTCCAATGAGCACTCAAGATTGATCTCCTTTAGGATGGACAGGTTGGATCTCCTTGCAGTCCAAGGGACTCTCAAGAGTCTTCTCCAACACCACAGCTCAAAATCATAAATTCTTCAGTGCTCAGCTTTCTTTATAGTCCAACTCTCACATCCATACATGACTACTGGAAAAACCATAACCTTGACTAGATGGACCTTTGTTGGCAAAGTAATGTCTCTGGTTTTTAATATGCTGTTTAGGTTGGTCAACACTTTCTTGCCAAGGAGGAATCATCTTTTAATTTCATCTGCAGTTATTTTGGAAACCAAGAAAATAAAGTCTTTCACTGTTTCCATTGTTTCCTCATCTATTTACCATAAAATGATAGGACTGGATGCCATAATCTTCTTTTTTTAAACGTTGAGTTTAAGCCAACATTTTCACTCTCCTCTTTCACTTTCATCCAGTGGCCCTTTAGTTCTTCTTTGCTTTCTGCCATAAGGGTGGTGTCATCTGCATATCTGAGGTTATTGTTATTTCTCCCAGCAATCTTGATTCCAGCTTGTGCTTCATCCAGCCTGGCATTTCGCATGATACACTCTGCATATAAGTTAAATAAGCAGGGTGACAATATACTGCCTTGATGTGCTCCTTTCCCAATTTTGAACCAGTCTGTTGTTCCATCTCCAGGTCTGTTGTTTCTTAACCTGCATACAGATTTCTCAGGAGGCAGATAAGGTGGTCTGATATTCCCATCTCTTTACGAATTTTCCAGTTTGTTGTGATCCCCACAGTCAAAAGCTTTAGCATAGTCAATGAAGCAGAAGTAGATGTTTTTCTACAGCATTATTAGTTAGCTATAAACATATTATACAGCAGATCTCTAAAAATTTCTCATCTTGTATGAATGAAACTTTATAACCTTTGAACAGGAACTCCACTTTTCCCCCTCCCGCTAGCCTCTGGCACATACCCTTCTATTGGGTTAGTCAAAAAGTTCCTTTGGTTTTTTGTGTAAGTTGGCTCTAGTAGTTGTTAGTTGTCTTTAATTTCATTCAGAATGGTTTTGTTAGATTGTATTGTGACAGCTGTCATCAGTTCAGTTCAGTTCAGTCTCTCAGTCATGTCTGACTCTTTGTGACCCCATCAATCACAGCACGCCAGGCCTCCCTGTCCANGACTCTTGAGAGTCCCTTGGACTACAAGGAGATCAAACCAGTCAATCCTAAAGGAAATCAAACCTGAATATTCATTGGAAGGACTGATGATGAAGCTGAAGCTCCAATACTTTGGCCACTTAAATGTGAAGAGCTGATTCATTGGAAAAGACCCTGATGCTGGGAAAGACTGAAGGCAGGAGGAAAAGGGGATGACAGAGGATGTGATGGTTGGATGGCATCACCGACTTGATGCACATGAGTTTGAACAAGCTAAGGGAGACGGTGGTGGACAAGGAAAGCTAACTTGCTGAAGTCCCTGGGGTCGCAAAGAGTAGGACACAACTCAGCAACTGAATGATAACAAATAATTAAATAGCAAATATAATTTCTTCTGGAATTTAACTTTATACTTCCTTTATACTGCTTGGCAAACATTATCACTTTTATTATACATAATTAAAATTTTGTCATATGTAATCCTAATTTACTGATGAAGAACTCTTCCAGTTTATTTTTTATTTATTTATTTTCCACACCAGAAGGCCCATATTTCTGAAATGAAATCCAATAAAAACACTAAAAGGAAGAACTATAAAGAGAACAGTAATAATAAGGAGGGGATGATAACACATTTGTTCAGTCTGCAATTTGCTACCAACCTATTGGCCATCAGTCCCCTTTTTTAGAACTTTTCCATAGCACAATTATTTTATAAAATTTCCATGAATGAACATATCATTTTTCTAGTANAATAATAAGGAGGGGATGATAACACATTTGTTCAGTCTGCAATTTGCTACCAACCTATTGGCCATCAGTCCCCTTTTTTAGAACTTTTACATAGCACAATTATTTTATAAAATTTCCATGAATGAACATATCATTTTTCTAGTATATGGAAAGATTGCATGAATAATAACATGTGTCTCATCCAAATCTGATTTGTGATATCTAAGATTAGAAAGCAATGACACCCCGCTCCAGTACTCCTGCCTGGAAAATCCCATGGATGGAGGAGCCTGGAAGGCTGCAGTCCATGGGGTCGCTGAGGGTCGGACACGACTGAGCGACTTCACTTTCACTTTTCACTTTCATGCATTGGAGAAGGAAATGGCAACCCACTCCAGTGTTCTTGCCTGGAGAATCCCAGGGACGGGGGAGCCTGGTGGGCTGCCGTCTATGGGGTTTCACAGAGTCAGACACGACTGAAGCGACTTAGCAGTAGTAGTAGTAGCATATTCTTCTAATTATAAGAACTCAACAATATTATATTCCTCTCTGAAGTCTGGGACTTAATTACAAGTAAAAGTATAAGATTTTAGAAGTAAAAAAGATTTAAAAGCCTTTTGGAATCACTTAACATTAAGTGATAATTCACCCAGTGTATTTTTTAATGCTCACTATAATTCATATACATATATATGCACACACATTGCAGAAATGTAGAGAAGCCTGTCAAACAAAGGACTGAATCACATCTAAAGATAAGCAGTTTTATTAGTGACAGGTATCAGATGTTCACTAGTTTCTCTGATGAAATCAAAGACAAGATACAAAAAGTATTAAGTATAAAAGAGAAAAAGTAGGACTTCTTCAAAATTAAATTCTTTTACTTTTCAAAAAGCACCACTAAGAAAATGAAGAGAAACAAGAAATGAGGAGAAAATATTTTCAAATTAGATTTTTGATAAAGGACTTAGATCCTCAAGAAATGAAACAAAAATCCAATAAAAAGAAAACATTTTGAACAGACATACTAATAAAGAAGAGATACAGATGGCAAAAACTCTGATAAAAATTCAATACTGATTTATAAAAGAAATGCAGATTAAAACACAATTTTATACTACTACTTACATATTAGAATGACTAAACTTTCAAAAAGCCAATAAAAGTGTTATATAGGGCTATGTACTGTAAGAAAAATAGTCTGGTTTCTATGCATATATATTTGTCCTTATTTCAGAATTATTGGAATAGATTTCTAACTGAATGGAACTGAAGTCTAATGTTAACTACTGCTAATCCTAGTTTTTCTCTCCAAGTAGTAGGAAACCTGGAGTTGTGACACCTAGTGTTAACCCTATATATCTCTGGCCCAATAACCTATTCTTAATTGTTAATAGCTAAAGGTTTAATGTTGTTCCGCTGGAATTAAATTTTTTATAATAGTACTAGAATAGTGCTAAAAAAATAAAAATAATATCAGATACCCATCAGTCAATTCTAGAAGTTATTCAGTTTATTCATTCAGGTGTGTCCGACTCTTTGATACCCCATGGACTGCAACAAGCCAGGTTTCCCTATCCACCACCAATTCCTGGAGCTTGCTCAAACTCATAGCCATCAAGTCNGGATCTCCTTGCAGTCCAAGAGACTCTCAAGTGTCTTCTCCAACACCACAGTTCAAAAGCATCATTTCCTCAGCACTCAGCCTTCTTCACAGTCCAAATTTCACATCCATACATGACCACAGGAAAAACCATAGCCTTGACTAGACGGACCTTAGTCGGCAAAATAATGTCTCTGCTTTTGAATATACTATCTAGGTTGGTCATAGCTTTTCTTCCAAGGAGTAAGCGTCTTTTAATTTCATGGCTGCAGTCACCATCTGTGGTGATTTTGGAGCCCCTCCCCCCCCCCAAATAAAGTCTGACACTGTTTCCACTGTTTCCCCATCTATTTCCCATGAAGTGATGGAACCAGATGTCATGATCTTCATTTTCTGTATGTTGAGCTTTAAGCCAGCTTTTTCGCTGATGAAAATACTGGAGCTTCAGTTTCAGCATCAGTCTTTCCAATGAGTATTCAGGGTTGATTTCCCTTTAGACTGAATGCTTTGATCTCCTTGCTGTCCAAAGGGCTCTCAGGTGCTCTGTGGTGCTCTCTTCTCCAGCACCACAGTTTGAAGGCATCAATTCTTTGGTACTCTGCCTTTTTTATGGTTCAGCTCTCACAACTGGACATGACCACTGGAAAGACAATAGCCTTGACTAGACAGACCTTTGTCAGTAGAGCAGTGTCTCTGCTTTAAAACCCACTGTCTAGGTTTGTCATAGCTTTCCTATGTATATGTATATGTATATGTATTTCCTATATAACTGTGTCTGCATCTCAGTTTACTTATTAGGAAAAAAATCCTAGAAGTGGAATCTTTGTGAAAGATTTAAACACATTTGAGGCTTTTGATAGCTATTGCTTAAATTGCTCTATGGAAAAGCTGTAGTTTATACTCCCAATAGCAATGTTTAAGAGAACTCATTCCTCTTAGCTATTTCATTTTTGTTAAGAGATTAAACTTAATTTCAGAGAAACAAAGTACTCAATAATTTTGGTTATATAAAACAAAAGATTAATTTTTAGAAATAATTTTCATTTTCTGTGAAACTTTAAGCCTACATAAGGTTTAGTTATTCTGAGTTATTATGTTGCTGCTTAAAATTATTTTTGAGCTACATCTTCTAAGTGAATAATGAGTTAACTGTACACTTTTAAAAAGAACAACCGAATATAATATTGTACAAAGGATTCCATCTGATGGTCATTAAAAATATTGAAAATAAGTGAGTTTTTAGAGATAAATTTTTGTCATCAAGCAACTACTTTCTTTTCCTTTTGTGTTAATTCTAATTAGTGGTTAAATATTTTCTGTGTAATTAAGAGCAAAAATGTCAGAAAAATCTCCTTCTGTTACGCACAAAATAAACAGATCTCCACTGGAGTTCATGGGTTGCTTGAGTGGTATTTACACCAGTGGGTTCATTGAATAGCAGAACATGCTGTTTCTGTCACATCAGACTTGGGCCAATCTGATAAACATGCCTAACAGATCTGTTGCTTTCTGTTGCTTTAGTGACTCTGAGTTACTCTAGTCAACATTTCTCATACTCAAGACCAGAAGATATATCACAGGTGTGACTTGGCTCTCTGATCCACTTCTCCCTATTGGTTTGCTTAGAGTTCAGGCTCACAGATGAGAACTGTGAGCCTCAGCTGGCAAATACCGCATGCTGGTGGTGGTACAGGCTGATCTCAATCATTACAGCCCAAGAAGGGCAAGTGTGTGCCAAACATTATTCTCGTTGGCTTTGATTTCTGTCTGATTGCCTTTATCAGTTATGTTCCTATTTATCTGGGGCACTTAGAATTGAAACTGTCCTTTTAAGGAAGGGATATGGGAAAACAGACAATCTTTCCAAAACAAAGCTCTGATGATGAAATGGATTTTTAAAAACACATTGTGATCACTGTGTGTGTGTGTTTGTGTGATTTCAGTTAACCAACCTGTAATTGACTTAACTGATTTGGGGTTTCCCAATGATTTTGTTGCGACTAGATGAGGTGAAAAAATATTTTAAAATACATTTTGGCCAAAATGAAACTTTGTGATAGTAAACTTTAACAGGGAATTGAAGACCACATGTGCAGAAAATGTTTATTTATTTAAATTCCAGCCACTGGCTGAAGATCCAGTACACACAACAAGGCTGTCATATTTCTTGCTTAAACTAATCTGTGGTCCTTCATTGTCTTGTGACTTCTTTCTCTTAGCAACTGATCTTGTTCATCTGGCTATGACTTTTCTCCATGTACTTTCCTTCCAAATATAAGCTGATAACCAAAATCCAAGGGGGGGAAAGGTGTGTCATGTCTCCTTAACTATAAGCATAGGAAAAACTAATTGAGGTTATGCATAGTATAAAACTGGTGTTTATGTAGTAAAGAGCAGAGGGGTGGTAGAGTTTAATTAGCAAGTTAGAAAACTTTCCATATGCTAGTAGAAGAGGACTGTGTTGGTGATGTTGTAAGACTCATGTCAGAGCCTCTTATTTTCTCCTTCTACTGTAATTACTGACTATTTCTCCAGTGGAGTCCTATGACATAAGCACTTTTTCTGGTATGATAAACATTGAAAATGTCTCATTAAAGGAGCCAATAATACTGGTAAAATCCACAAATATATAAATTCTTAAATTGAATGCTCTTAACAGTTTTTCTTTAGTATACATGAGGTGTGCTTTCTCAATAGCTCAGTTGTGTCTGACTATTTATGACCCCATGGAATGTAACCTACAGGGTTCCTCTGTCCATGGAAATTTACAGGCAAGAATACTGGAGTGAGTTGCCATTTTTTACTCCAAGGGGTCTTCCTGACCCAGGAATTGAACCTGTGTCTCTTGTGTCTTCTGCACTGGCATGTGGATTCTTTCCTACTGTGCCAGCTGGGAGGCCCCAGAAACATAAAAATGTGATTATTTATATCCTTTTAAATGGTGGTACAATTATAGAGTTAGGCATTTCTGTATTAATTAATAAGATACAGCAAAGACCCAAGAAACACTAGAATATAAGTAAGGACTAGGGAAAATGTTGAATTTTGTCTCATTTTTATGAAAAAATATGCTATAATAACAAATATTTTTCATGTCAACTGACATTGTATAGCTTTAAGATTTTGATAAGGCAATGGCAACCCACTCCAGTATTCTTTCCTGGAAAATCCCATGGACAGAGGAGCTTGGTAGGCTGCAGTTCATGGGGTCGCTAAGAGTCAGATACAACTGAGCAACTTCACTTTCACTTTTCATTTTCATATTTTGGAGAAGGAAATGGCAACCCACTCCAGTGTTCTTGCCTGGAGAATCCCAGGGACTGGGGAGCCTGGTGGGCTGCCGTCTATGGGGTCACACAGAGTTGGACACAACTGAAGTGACTTAGCAGCAGCAGCTTTAAGATTTTTAGATGAAATATATAACTTTTGAGATTTTTACAAAACAGGGATAATATTGGGATTTTAAAGTGGATTTTTTTAAAAACTGTCTAATGAATGTAGTCTGGGCAAGTTTTTGGTATAATGACTAGATCCTGCGTTCTAGAAATCAGTGTTTCTCTTGGCTTACTTTTATGAGTCATCCTTAACAATAGTAACTGGTCAATTAACTCAGTAAGTGTCAAACATTCTCTTATTCATACATTTATCCAAAAAACACACACAAACATCTACCTTGTGCATAACACTCTTTTAATTTTAATTAAGGATTCAATTAAAAACAAGTTATTTTGTGTCCCAGGGGAATTTATAGTCTCATAGAGAGAAAAGACATTAGAGCAAGTGAGTTAACACCAAGCTAAAAGATTGGTGGGAGAATTAATGAGTATCCTGAAGAGAGAAGAAGGGGAACTACACTATGAGTTGGGTTAATCAGAAAAACTATTTGAAAATGGAGGTGTGGTAATCATGAGCAGGTTTGTACAACTTTCATAACGTCTAGAAATATTTTGGTTCTAGAATTCCTCTACTCCAACTCTTTTATTTTACTGGTGAAGAAATAAAGACCCAAAGGACATGCAAAGCTTTAGGTATAACTTCTGAGGTGCAGCTTAGTGGTGACTGAGCTGGGGCTGGAACTCAATTTCCCAGTCCGTTAGTTCGAGGTGCTTTCTGTTAGAGTAGTTTAAGAGATAACAAATCCAGTGATCCCCAACATTTTGGCACCAGGGACTGATTTCTCCATGGACAGGTTCCGGTGGGGGGGGGCAGAAGGTTTCAGGGTGATTTAAGCTCATTACATTTATTTTGTACTTTATTTCTACTATTAATTACATTGGCTCCACCTCAGATCATTATGCATTAGATGCTGGAAGCTGGGGACCCCTGGACTAGTGACCCACCACAGACATTTGTTGTTAAACTCTCTTGTTGTCAATCTTTCTGTCAGATTTTCAAAATTTTAAGTTTGAAATTTATCTTTTTGATTAATTCAGAACTGTATTAGGTTTTACTGAGAAAAATTATTTACATGCCATGTTGCTGTATTATGAAAGTGATTTTCACTGAAGATAGCATGACTTTGCAATTTAGAGTAGGAATATGTAAAAGAAAATGTTTTGGGGTTTGTCATGCCCCACCTTCATTCTTTACCTCTCATGGTCCTAATGGCCTCCATTTTAATTTTCCTTCCATAAAGAAGTCTTTCAACAGCCCTGCACATGTTGTATTTTCTTGACAAAGTCTACCAGGAAAGGAGTGTTTGAAAAGTTCAGTACTGCTTCCAATCTCAGGCTTTATCTTTGAAATTTTGCACACTGAGTTAAAATATTGCTACATTTGTGGCCTGGGATCGTCCCTGCTAATTCCATATGAAACAAGAGTGCCAAAGAACTCTTAGAACTCCCCTTGTGAATTTGCTTGGTGAGCAGTTCTGGACTTGGCGTTTTAATCTCTCCATCAGGATCAATGTGATCCTGTGTTAACGCCAAGGTCAAGTAGGCTAAGCAGTTGAACTTTCTCCTTCGTCTTGCCTGGCTCGTTGAAACATGTAACCTTTACAGGCTTGGTTTCTGCTTTGGAGGGGAATCTGAAGTCCAGATGTTTCTTTCCTTCTTTTGAAAACCCCTTTTCATTTTTACTAGGCTTGGTGTCAGAGAAGCAATTGGGGGTAGATTAGGTAGGAGGTGGAAGGTCAGTGTTTTCTTCACTAACGTTGCAAAATAAGAGATTTTTTGTGTGTTTGTTTCTTTCTATTTTCTGCCAGTTGGGCCACTGAGTGTAAGCTGTCGATTCTGAAGACATAGATTTTCCTTCTTGTGGCAGCAGGTAAGTGAAGAAGAGATAGGTGGCAGTCCTTTTGGTTGGCGAAAAATAAACCCTTAAGTATCCAGCTGCTCCCTTTTTAGGCTTTTTTCTCCAGTACAGTCAATGTAAATAACTCCCTTCTTCCTCAAATGCTACAATGTTTTTTGTTATTAATAAACTATAAATAAAACAGTAGCTAAACTGCTTTTCTTTTTCTAAAGCAGTCATAATTTCTTGATGAACAACCATGCATTCATTATCTTTAATTACAGATGACATTTATGGCCAACTTTATAGCTCCTGTCATTTCACATGGCTCACTAACAAGTCCCTTCAAATAACTCCTTTAACAGCTTCAAGTGATGGGCTTTTGCTGCAGAAAAGCACATGGAATGGTCTATTAATTGGTCATACATTCAATTCTGCCTATTTCTTACTGGAGGTAGTAGTCTAAATCTCCGGTTCGTGTTTTCTATGATGTCTATGAATGATGGTAAATAATTCCCTGCTAATTTCATGGGCACAAAATAACTAAAAAATAAACCAAAAAAACACGAACAAAAACTCAAAGAATGGAAGACACATATAAAAATTCTAGAATTTTATGATCAGGAACTGATCTTTGCAGTGAAATTGCAAATTGTTGGGGATAAAATCACTGCCACATTTTCGGATAAAAATAAATATTGTGAATTCTTCTGCTAATCATTTCTTCTTGTTTTGTTCTTGTCTAGTAGCCAAAATTAACTTTCTGTCACTAACTGGGGAGTACTGCTAACTCCCTGACTGAGTAGATATTATAATGTAGATACTAGACAGAAGATGGATTTTCAATCTTCATTGCACATTAGAATCACATAATGCACATTAAAGAAATACTGTTGTCTAGACTACACTTCCCAGGCTTCTGTTTGAAGTTTTCTGGTGTTGAAGAGAAAGGAGGATGACGATGATTCCTTTTTAAAAGATTCCCAGATGACACTAATGGACCAAGGCTGAGAACTGTAACAGTTAAATGACAGAAAGACTACTATGTTGTATGTTAGTTGTTCAGTCTTGTCTGACTCTATGTGACCCCATGGACTGTAGCCTAACAGGATTTTCTGTCCATGGAATTCTTAAGGCAAGAATACTGGAGTGGGTTGCTATTCCCTTCTCCAGGGTATCTTCCTGACCCAGGGATCGAACCTGTGTCTCCTGCATTGCAAGCGGATGGATTCTTTACCATCTGAGTCACACTACCTATTTAGGGTATTTCAACTGGCAGAGATAGATTCTCCTTTCAGGAAAAGAAAATGAAAGCAGTCTTTTTCATTATATAGTCATAGTGACATTTTCAACCTGCATAGTTACAGGGTTTTTTTTTTTCTTGAATTTATTAATGCCAGCACACCAGGCCTCGCTGTCCATCACCAACTCACGTAGTTCACTCAGACTCATGTCCATCAAGTTGGTGATGTCATCCAGCCATCTCATCCCTGGTCGCCCCCTTCTTCTCCTGCCCCCAATCCCTCCCTGCATCAAAGTCTTTTCCAATGAGTCAACTCTTTGCATGAGGTGGCCAAAGTACTGGAGTTTCAGCTTTAGCATCATTCCTTCCAAAGAAATCCCAGGGTTGATCTCCTTCAGAATGGACTGGTTGGATCTCCTTGCAGTCCAAGGGACTCTCAAGAGTCTTCTCCAACACCACAGTTCAAAAGCATCAATTCTTCGGCACTCAGCC
>SJYV01034337.1:1072819-1107537 GCA_006410875.1 Neotragus pygmaeus | reverse complement strand
AAATTATGCAAACAATCCTGTTCACCATTGCAATGAAAATAATAGCATAATTAGGAGTAAATTTACATAAAGAAACAAAAATAATTATATGTCTACATAGAAAACTGTGAAACAATGATAACAGAAACGGACAATGAGATAAGCAGATGGACAATTTTACAAAGCTGATGGACTTGAAGAAACACTATACTGAAAATGAACATACAAAGTATATGATACAATCTACAGGTTCAATGCAACCCTTATCAAGTTACCAATGGTATTCTTCAGAGAACTAGAACAAATACTTAGGTATACTTTCACGGTAAGTACAGAAACACAAGGAAACCTCTAATAGCAAAAGCAATCTTGAGAAAGAATGGAAATGCCAGAATCATCCTGCCTGACTTCAGAATACACTACAAAACTACAATCCTCAAGACAGTAGCACAAAGACTGAAATCTATCCAATGGAACAAAATAGAAAGCCTAGAGATGAATCCTCACACCTATGGACATCATAATTTTGACAAATAAAGCAAGAATATACAATAGAGAAAAGACAATCTCTTTAAGTGGTGTTGGAAACAAAGACCAACCAGCTGTAAAAGACTGAAACCACAACCCTTCCTAACACCATATGCAAAACTGAACTCACAATGGATTAAATGCTCCCCAAACAGGCATTTTGCTTTCTTCCATTAATTTTTCTTAGGGGTGGTCTTGAATCTTGTCTGCTGTACAATGCCATGAACCTCCATCCACAGATCATCAGGCATGCTGTCTATCAGATCTAGTCCCTTAAATCTTGACTTGGGTATTAGGACTCTGCAGAGGATGGCTTCAGTTGATTCTGTCACTGCTCTTGTTCCCACAGTGTAAGGGTGACAGGATAGGCTGGGTTTTCTCACCTAGAGGCGTGAAGGAAAGAACTACTTTGAAAGGGCCTCTGGACAGTAAATGGCAGACATCCATGAGGTATGGCACTGAGCATGATGCTGTCGCTTTGTATCTCTATATTTAGTGATACTTCATCTGTAAATTTCTCTCCACAGAGAGAAGTCCATTTTTAAATAAGAAATTTGCTGAATGTTACATACTGACATGTTGGCAGAATTTTGCTACATGAAGCAGCAGTTCAGTTCAGTTGGTCAGTCGATTCCATCTCTTCCTGACCCCATGAATTGTAGCACATGAGGCCTCCCTGTCCATCACCAACTCGCGGAGTTAACACAGACTCAGGTCCATTGAATCAGTGATACCATCCAGCCATCTCATCCTCTGTCATCCCCTTCTCCTGCCCCAAATTCCTCCCAGAATCAGATTCTTTTCCAGTAAGCCAACTCTTCTCATGCAGTGGCCAAAATAGTGGAATTCCAGCTTCAACCTCATTCCCTCCAAAGAAATCCCAGGGTTGATCTCCTTCAGAATGGACTAGGTGGATCTCCTTGCAGTCCAAGGAACTCGCAGGAGTCTTCTCCAACACCACAGTTCAAAAGCATCAATTTTCGGTGCTCAGCCTTCTTCACAGTCCAACTCTCACATCCATACATGACCACAGGAAAAAACCATAGCCTTGACTAGACGGACCTTTGTTGGCAAGGTAATGTCTCTGCTTTTGAATATGCTATATAGGTTGATCAAAGCTTTTCTTCCAAGGACTAAGTGTCTTTTAATTTCATGGCTGCAGTCACCATCTGCAGTGACTTTGGAGCCCAAGAAAGAAAGTCTAACACTGTTTAAACTGTTTCACCATTTATTTCCCATGAAGTGATGTGATCAGATGCCATGATTTTCATTTTCTGAATGTTGAGTTTTAAGCCAACTTTTTCACTCTCCTCTTTTACTTTCATCAAGAGCCTTTTGAGTTCCTCTTCACTTTCTGCCCTAAGGGTGGTGTCATCTGCATATCTGAGGTGATTGATATTTCTCCTGGCAATCTTGATTCCAGCTTGTGTTTCTTCCAGGACAACGTTTCTCATGATGTCTTCTGCATATAAGTTAAATAAGCAGGGCCTTGATGTACTCCTTTTCCTATTTGGAACCAGTCTGTTGTTCCATGTCCAGTTCTAACTGTTGCTTCCTGACCTGCATACAGATTTCTCAAGAGGAAGGTCAGGTTGTCTGGTATTCCCATGTCTTTCAGAATTTTCCACAGTTGATTGTGATCCACACAGTCAAAGGCTTTGACATAGTCAATAAAGCAGAAATAGATGTTTTTCTGGAACTCTCTTGCTTTTTCAATGCTCCAGGGGATGTTGGCAATTTGATCTCTGGTTCCTCTGCCTTTTCTAAAACCAGCTTGAACATCAGGAAGTTTATGATTCACATATTTCTGAAGGCTGGCTTGGATAATTTTAAGCATTACTTTACTAGCATGTGAGCTGAGTGCAGTTGTGCAGTTCGTTGAGTTAGACAAGATCAATTTTCATCCCAATCCCAAAGAAAGGCAATGCCAAAGAAAGTTCAAACTACTGCACAATTGCACTCATCTCACATGCTAGCAAAGTAATGCTCAAAATTCTCCAAGCCAGGCTTCAACAGTACATGAACCATGAATTCCCAGATGTTCAAGCTGGTTTTAGAAAAGGCAGAGAAACAAGAGATCGAGATCAAATTGCCAACACTCACTGGATCATAGAAAAAGCAAGAGAATTCCAGAAAAACATCTATTTCTACTTTATTGAGTACACTAAAGCCTTTGATGTGTGGATCACAACAAACTGTGAAAAATTCTTCAAGAGATGGGAACACCAGACAACTTGACTTGCTTCCTGAGAGTCTTTATGCAGGTCCAGAAGCAACAGTTTTAGAACTGTACATGGAAAAACAAACTGGTTCCAATTTGGGAAAAGAATGCATCAAAGCTGTATATTATCACCATGCTTCTTTAACTTATATGCAGAATACGTCATGTGAAATGCTGGACTGGATGAAGCACAACCTGGAATCAAGATTGCCAAGAGAACTATCAATAGCCTCAGATATGCAGATGACACCACCTTTATGGCAGAAAGTGAAGAACTAAGGAGCCTCTTGATGAAAGTGAAAGAGGAGAGTGGAAAAGTTGGCTTAAAACCCAACATTCAGAAAACTAAGATCATGGTATCCAGTCCCATCATTTCATGGTAAATAGATGGGAAAACAATGGAAATAGTGACACACTTTATTTTCTTTGGCTCAAAAATCACTGCAGATGGTGACTGCAGCTATGAAATTAAAAGACACTTGCTCCTTGGAAGAAAAGCTATGACCAACCTAGACAGCATACTAAAAAGCAGATATATTACTTTGCTAACAAAGATCTGTCTAGTCAAGACTATGATTTTTCCAGTAGTCATGTATGGATGGACGAGTTGGATCATAAAGAAAGCTTAGCACCAAGAACTGATGCTTTTGAACTGTGGTGTTGGAAAAGACTCCTGAGAGTCCCTTGGACAGCAAGGAGAGTTGACCAGTCCAATCCAAAGGAAATCAGTCCTGAATATTCACTGGAAGGACTGATGTTGAAGCTGAAACCCCAATACTTTGGCCACCTGATGCAAAGAACGGATTCATTTGAAAAGAGCTGGGAAAGATGAAAGGCAGGAGGAGAAGGGGACAATAGAGGATGAGGTGGTTGGATAGCATCACTGACGTGATGGACAGGAGTTTGAGTAGGTTCTGGGAGTTGGTGATGGATAGGAAGCCTGGCATGCTGCAACCCATGGGGTGGCAAAGAGTTGGACACGACTGAGNCTGAATATTCACTGGAAGGACTGATGTTGAAGCTGAAACCCCAATACTTTGGCCACCTGATGCAAAGAACGGATTCATTTGAAAAGAGCTGGGAAAGATGAAAGGCAGGAGGAGAAGGGGACAATAGAGGATGAGGTGGTTGGATAGCATCACTGACGTGATGGACAGGAGTTTGAGTAGGTTCTGGGAGTTGGTGATGGATAGGAAGCCTGGCATGCTGCAACCCATGGGGTGGCAAAGAGTTGGACACGACTGAGCAACTGAATGGAACTGATAAATAGAAGTCGTTAGGGACTAATCATTTAGTTTCAGATGAAGGCTTTCCTGGTGGCTCAAACTGTAAAGAATCTGCCTGTGGGAGACCCGGGCTCAATACCTGGCCTGGGAAGATCCCCTGGAGAAGGGACTGGCAACTCACACCGGTATTCTTGCCTGGAGAATTCCATGACAGAGGAGCCCGAGAGGCTACAGTCCATGGGGTCACAAAAGAGTTGGACAGAACTCAGCAGCTTTCAGTTCACTGATGGTAAGCATTCCACTGAAGATACAGTAGAGTAAGTGCCATTCAATTTATCTTTATCATGGAATTGGCCCTGGGAATATACATGAACCTCAAAAGTATCTTTGGCTGCATAAAACTAGATTCTACAAAAAACTAAAAAAAAAAAAAAATGTATGGTCTTACAGATGTTAAAATTCTCACTTGGGCACAGCAATCCAGCAAATAATTCATTTATTTGAAGGCAATTATCTACCTTGTGGCTGACATGTTTATAAAGAAAACCCAAGCATTTAGTTTCCGTTTGTTTTTGTTTAGGTTGGTTTTTCCATTGTCTTGCCTTGAGTCTAAAGAAAGCCTGCACATAATAGGAATGGCATGGAGCTATTTTAAAAAATGTGGCTAGAGGAGGAGCTAAAAGCCTAAGAGCTGCCACCGCAGATATAAACAGTATCTACTTTTATGACTTGACTTTAATAACAATGGGACCCACAGAATGCCTCCCACCCGCTACAGGCAGGGCATTACCGCCCTTTGTTCCACTTTCTGCATTTATCCACCCGCCAAATGTACCTATTGCCACATCCATTTCCCATGCCAGGAGCATTTACTTTTCTCCCAGTGTGCAGGTTTGGATACATTTTTGTTCTGGAGATATATCAAAGTCAGTCTCTAGCCTGCGGTCTAGAGTACAGGAGAGTTTAGTCATAGATTGGTCCAACTTCTGAACGACAATATTAAGCTTATGAATTCTGAAATGTTTACGTTAGCTCTAGCATGCCGTTTACTGCAGTTGTTGACACTAACACTGTTTGGTCCAGATGAGAGAACAAGATCAGCAACCGAGATTGTTTTGTGTTGTAAGTTCTAGTTGCAGATGTCCTCAAACTAATGAAAGCCAGAGTGTATTTCTTTCCCTGGTCACATGATCAGAACGCCAAGGTTGTTGGAGACATTCAGGAAAGCTTTATTTTTCAAGGTTAACAAATTATTGGGGGAAAATAATATGAGACTTCATTAGACATTGCCTGAGAGGATTTATGAGGTAACCTGCTTTCTTGGGTATATTTCAGAGGCCCTTCAAAACCTTGTACGTGGAAAAGAGTGCTGTATTTTAGTAGCATCTGTTTAGCCATTACTTTTTAAACTGCCATTTTTGGTACATAAAACAAGCATTGAATTCAAATAATTTTCAATAAGCTAAAAAGCTTCTTCATTTTCACAACAATTTTGGCTCTGTAGACATGGTTTTGGAACATACACTGCTTGGTCTTAAAAGTATGCATAGAGAGAACCTTGCTTCATTTTTCCTTTTGTTTTCATTTGTTTAATATTATACTAATGGACAAGTTGGGCCAACTAAAGAGAGAAAAAGCGGCAAGTTAAGGGAAGGGTGATTTTAATTAGCTAACTCTTTTTAAAACTGCTGAAATCTGCCCCTTGGATTGGCAATGCTTTACCATTAGAACCAGACAGACCCTGAAAAGTTTTTAACTTTTCTTTCTCTTTAGATTTCTTTAAAAGAATAATCTTTTTTTACAAGGTTTTCTACATTGTTCTTGAGAGACAGGTATAGTGTTAGATCTTGAAGAAAAATATGTGAAGATATTTTTATATCTGCATGGGATTTATTCCATGGTAGAAAAAATAATACAATGGTAACTCTATGCATACAACAAAAACTATTTTCAACTTGTATACACCATGGAAGCTGTGTGCTTTACAAATACGGTTATAATGGCAGCTAAGGAATTTGGACGACAGTTTGAGGTTTGCTGTAATGTTCTTTGAAATNTCTGACATGTTTATAAAGAAAACCCAAGCATTTAGTTTCCGTTTGTTTTTGTTTAGGTTGGTTTTTCCATTGTCTTGCCTTGAGTCTAAAGAAAGCCTGCACATAATAGGAATGGCATGGAGCTATTTTAAAAAATGTGGCTAGAGGAGGAGCTAAAAGCCTAAGAGCTGCCACCGCAGATATAAACAGTATCTACTTTTATGACTTGACTTTAATAACAATGGGACCCACAGAACGCCTCCCACCCGCTACAGGCAGGGCATTACCGCCCTTTGTTCCACTTTCTGCATTTATCCACCCGCCAAATGTACCTATTGCCACATCCATTTCCCATGCCAGGAGCATTTACTTTTCTCCCAGTGTGCAGGTTTGGATACATTTTTGTTCTGGAGATATATCAAAGTCAGTCTCTAGCCTGCGGTCTAGAGTACAGGAGAGTTTAGTCATAGATTGGTCCAACTTCTGAACGACAATATTAAGCTTATGAATTCTGAAATGTTTACGTTAGCTCTAGCATGCCGTTTACTGCAGTTGTTGACACTAACACTGTTTGGTCCAGATGAGAGAACAAGATCAGCAACCGAGATTGTTTTGTGTTGTAAGTTCTAGTTGCAGATGTCCTCAAACTAATGAAAGCCAGAGTGTATTTCTTTCCCTGGTGACAGGATCAGAACGCCAAGGTTGTTGGAGACATTCAGGAAAGCTTTATTTTTCAAGGTTAACAAATTATTGGGGGAAAATAATATGAGACTTCATTAGACATTGCCTGAGAGGATTTATGAGGTAACCTGCTTTCTTGGGTATATTTCAGAGGCCCTTCAAAACCTTGTACGTGGAAAAGAGTGCTGTATTTTAGTAGCATCTGTTTAGCCATTACTTTTTAAACTGCCATTTTTGGTACATAAAACAAGCATTGAATTCAAATAATTTTCAATAAGCTAAAAAGCTTCTTCATTTTCACAACAATTTTGGCTCTGTAGACATGGTTTTGGAACATACACTGCTTGGTCTTAAAAGTATGCATAGAGAGAACCTTGCTTCATTTTTCCTTTTGTTTTCATTTGTTTAATATTATACTAATGGACAAGTTGGGCCAACTAAAGAGAGAAAAAGCGGCAAGTTAAGGGAAGGGTGATTTTAATTAGCTAACTCTTTTTAAAACTGCTGAAATCTGCCCCTTGGATTGGCAATGCTTTACCATTAGAACCAGACAGACCCTGAAAAGTTTTTAACTTTTCTTTCTCTTTAGATTTCTTTAAAAGAATAATCTTTTTTTACAAGGTTTTCTACATTGTTCTTGAGAGACAGGTATAGTGTTAGATCTTGAAGAAAAATATGTGAAGATATTTTTATATCTGCATGGGATTTATTCCATGGTAGAAAAAATAATACAATGGTAACTCTATGCATACAACAAAAACTATTTTCAACTTGTATACACCATGGAAGCTGTGTGCTTTACAAATACGGTTATAATGGCAGCTAAGGAATTTGGACGACAGTTTGAGGTTTGCTGTAATGTTCTTTGAAATGCACTGATCTAAAGATTTTGTTCTAATCTGCTCAGCTTGGATCTTTGAAATCTGAGAATAACCATTTGATTATTTTAAACCATAGTATATCGAAGAATATGCATCGTATTATTAAAGAATATACAATAATCTTCTGTTTAGAATCCTGTCTGATATATCCAGCATTAAATTTATTAAGCTTTTTCTCTAAAACATTTTACTGTCGGTATTTTAATTTTGAACATATATGAGTTTCTCTCAGCCTTGTAATAAATATATAGAAAAATAAAAGCATCCACCTGCAATGCGGGAGACCCGGGTTCGATTCCTGGGTCGGGAAGATCCCCTGGAGAAGGAAATGGCAGCCCACTCCAGCACTCTTGCCTGGAAAATCCCATGGACGGAGGAGCCTGGTGGGCTGCAGTCCATGGGGCCGCAGAGTCGGACACGACTGAGCGACTTCACTTTCACTTTTCACTTTCCACTTTCATGCATTGGAGAAGGAAATGGCAGCCCACTCCAGCACTCTTGCCTGGAAGATCCCACGGACGGAGGAGCCTGGTGGGCTGCAGTCCACGGGGCCGCAGAGTCGGACACGACTGGGCGACTTCAGACTCAGACTGCTCTGCCAGTGTAGCTCTTGTTTCCCAAACTAAGTGTCTTCACTGGAGAGAAACTTTACCAGTGACGGTGATGGCTAACGTTTATTGAATACTTACTCAATGACAGAACAGTGCTAGGCACTTTGCATGTGCCCAGGAGAGGCTGTTTTCTTCCATCCTGTTTCTTCTTCCTGGCAACTCAGCTAGTACATTTCCACTCTCGTTTGTAATTAGGTGTGGCCATGTGAGTTAGTTCTTGCCAGGGGAATGTGAATAACAGTGATGTGTACCACTCCTAGGTCTAGTCCATAAAATCATCTCACATGAGATACTCTGCGCTCTTTCCTTTTCTTCTGGCTTGATGCAGAGAAGCATGATAATGTTAGAAGTGATGCGTTGAAAAAGGTATGGTTACAAGATGAAAAGAGTCTGGGTTCCAACATCTCTGTTTGAAGTGGAGCCCCCTGATAATCCAGAATACCCTTTTGGGATGGTACCTGTGTGAGAGAGCGAAATTTTTGTCACATGAGAGTCATTATATATTTGGGCATTTATTTGTAACAGCTAACATTAACAGACATATATTATTTAATTCTTTGCTCCTTGAGATTCAAGGAATATTGTTTTATTCATTTTATGAATAAGGAAGCTGGTTCATAGAGATTTAAAAAGTGATGACTCAATGGAGCATAGTTCCTAAATGGTAAAGCGAGGACTTGATCAAAATTCTGTTTGTAGATGCCTCTTTCTTGTGTTACAATTATCAATAAAAAATAAAACAATTTTGTATTCTCCAAATCTTACATTTTATGCTACATAGTTATATGCCCTTTAGAGTTAAAGAGATATTGTTTGCATACTAATATTTCAATAAATTCCTGTATTCACTAAACTTTGTCTTTAGTTTGTAGGTTGTACTCAGCAAAATTTTTGTGATGATAATTGGGGTAGTTTTTTCAATGACAATTAAGATTTATTTAAGTTATATAACACTCATATTTTAGAGTAAAAAAAGTTAGAAAAAATTATATCACTAGAGTGTCATTATATGAAGATTCATAATCAATATTATTAAGTAATATGTCTATAGGATGCATTTTTCAAAATGCATACTTTTTTGAGATTAAATTGATTATAAAAATCATTAATGGCAACAACTTTTGTTACTGCTTAATATTTTACGCGTTAGTTTCACTGAGCTATTTCACGGTTTCAATCAGGAAATTTTCATAGTCATTTAAAATCTGATGAGGTCTGTATTTTTAGATCGCTGTGTCTCATTGTCATTCAAGTGACGGTAGACTTTCCCACATCTATCAAGGGATAGCACTGTAACTGCATCATGATGTTTGGATCAATGGAAAAGATGTTTTGAACTGTTGCCATAATATATGCACAATCAAGTTAATAAGCATAGTAAATTCATCATAGGATAATATGGCTTTAAATGTAGAGACTTTGTATGCTTATTAAAGAAAAAAAAAAAAAAGAAGACAGAAGAACAAGTATCTGAAGTCTTAGAAGTTAAGCAAGTACATGTCCAAAGAGAAAAAGCCTACTAGATAGTGGAAAAACTTAGACATCAATTATAGCAAAAGAAAGCATTCTCAAAGTCCAAACCAAGTAGTGAAGTACATAAAGGCATTGAGGAAACTGACAATTTGTATAACAAAATGCTTGAAATTCCAGAGGAAATAAACTTTTGCCTTGTTTTATAAAATAACATATTTATTCATGATTAAATAATCAAGTATAACATTCCATGCTAAGGACCAAAGTCCTTCATTTTCTTGTTGAAACATTGGAATGGTTTTCCATAATGAAACAATGAAAACAAAAACTGCTTCTCAACAGAATGATCAGTTTGTTTCACTGGAGAGTGTTTGGCAGTTTTCTCTTTATCTAACTAAAGGATCCCTGCTAATTCTCAGCATTACCTATTTATTACTCTTGACCTCATCTCTCTAGGAGAAGAGTCTAGTTTTGGGGCCAAACCTCCTAGAGGAACACCAGGGCCTCCTCTTTTTGCATAGAAAGTTCCATTTAGTTCTGGCAACACAAGGCTTTCTGGTTCAAAGAGAAGAGTCTTATAAGACTTCTTGGACACAAAATAACTCTTACAAAACAACATTTTGATGAATTAAGTGTAAATGAATCAGAAACATATGGATTAAATTTCCTTTGAAATATGCATGGCTTTTCTGAATTAAGGGGGGAAAGGTTTGGCAAAATGTATTTTGCTGAACCCAAAACACTAAGATAAATCTCAGTGTTTTCCTGGACCCCCAAATTATGCTGGAGTCTCTTTTATTTAAAAATTAATTCATGTTTAGGTTTAATACAGTTTATTTTTTAAAAATTGAAAATGGCTTTACTTCAACCTCTAATTTTTTCTCTGGATTTGTGTTTTCTTCTGTTCTTGATAAAACTTCTGACACTTAGAAGCATGCATCCAACTTTATGTTCACATGTCATCAAACTTTTAAAAGAAGAAATGCATTTTGCTTCTCTGTCAATAATTGTGCAATCTTAATTTTGCATCTTATTCAAATTTAAAATTTCTATGTAAGTTGTTTAGAATTTTCCCCCATGCTGTGGTCACTTGGAAAAGACACAAACTAGAAAGGTTTTTGAATTAAAGAGACATCAGGCTCCTATTTTACAGAGATAAATGTAGTGACACCTAATGAGGAAATTTGTGTGGTGAAGATGGTTTTGTATCTGTTCTGCTGCTTTGAAGAGTATGTCCACTCTTTTTCCACCTTCCTCATTACACCATGGAGATAGAGGAAGAAATGAGTTTAAGAGGTTTTTTTCCTAAATTTCAGTGTCCTTGTTCTATCTCTGACTTAACTGACCTCTTTGGGTGAGCCTACGCCAAGAAGGGCAGAAGAATAAACACTTNCACCTTCCTCATTACACCATGGAGATAGAGGAAGAAATGAGTTTAAGAGGTTTTTTTCCTAAATTTCAGTGTCCTTGTTCTATCTCTGACTTAACTGACCTCTTTGGGTGAGCCTACGCCAAGAAGGGCAGAAGAATAAACACTTACTGAATTAGCTCAGCTGTGTGCATTGGCACACAGACCCTACTATTCTTTTATCTGTGATTGCAGGCCATCTGACTTTCCCAGTCTGCTTTAGATAGTCCTTTTTTCACTAAACTATAAGCATGCAAGTCTTCTTTATGTTCTCACTTATACCAAGCTTCCTCCCTTCAGGGTCCTTGTCCATGCTGTTCTCTGAGCTTGGAATGCTCCTTACTTTCCATCTCCCAGCCACTCCCATGGCTAATCCAACTCAGCTTTCAAGACATATTTCAAATATCACCAGTCCAGAGAGGTCTTTCCTGAACAGCTTATCTTGAGTATGTTCCTTTCTCAAGTTTCTTTCTTTTTTTTTTTTTTAAATTTCCTTTAAAGCATTTACAATCAATCACAGTCCATAATTACTTTTTAGTTTTGTGTTGGTTTCCCTGCTATTTCTTCCCAAAAGGCAAGGACTGTGTTTGCCTTGTTTATGATTTTTCATCTCATACCTTGATTTTTCATATCAATACGTACACATAGAAGGTACTGAATAAGTGTTGTTGAATGAGTAAATGAAAGCATGAGGCTTTAGATATCTGTGTCTTGTTCTTTAGAGTTGTGACATGCAATTTCTGTAGCAAACTTACTACAGAAAGAGATAGAAAAGATAGCAGGTAGAATGGATTATGTGGATTTGCTGGGACTTTGTTAGTTTGTGTTTGTCATCCTGGTTTAATTATTCATAGTAGTCACTTTCATTTTCAGCAGTGGTCTGGTTGGGGCAATTAATTATATGATCACTTGAGTTATCTAGTATTCTGGACAAATATATAATGATATATTCTTTGATGTTGGGAAAGATAGAAGACAGGAGGAGAAGGGGATGACAGAGGACAAGGTGGTTGTGTGACATCACCAACTCTATGGACATGAGTTTCAGCAAGCTCTGGGAGATGGTGAAGGGCAGGGAAGCCTGGCATGCTGCAGTCCATGGGGTTGCAAAGAGTCAGACATAACTGAGTGCCTGAACAACAACATATAATGATATGTGTTCATCAATATGGTACCACACAGAGTACTTTTCTTGACTCTAAAAATCCTCTATGCTCTATCTATTCATCCCTACCCTACAACCCCTAGCAATTACTAATATTTTTCTTGTTTCCATAGTTTTGGCTCTTTTCAGAATGTCATATATTTGGAACCACGCAGTATGTTTCTTGATCCACTCTGACAATCTCTTTCAGTTGGTGCATTTAGACCACTGATCTGTAAGGTGATTATTGATGTAACTGGATAACTATTTACCAGATTAGTTGCTATTTTCTGATTGTTCCCTTTGTTCTATTTTAGCCTTCCATTCTTTTTCTGTCTTTTGTGATTTTAATTTAACATTTTATATGATTCTATTTTCTCTCCTTTCTTACAAATCAGTTATACTCTCTTTTTTTTTTTACTTTAATTGCTGCCCTAGTTTCCAATATAAAATTCCAACATTCTTGCTGTGTCTGGTTCTGACACTTGCTCTCTCTTTTCAGACTGTGATTTTGCCTTTTGGTATGCCTTGTGATTTTTCTTGACAGCCAGACACGATGTGTCAGGTAAAAGGAACTGTTGTAAGGGCTTTATTAATATGATAGTGCGTGTGAGGAGAGGGCAAGTGTTCTATAGTCCTCTGATGAGGTCTCAGTATCTTTGAGGCCTACGCCTCTGTACTGTGAACTTTACAAATGTTTCTCAGTTCTTTTCTCCTCTATTGGGTCATACAGGATGAAAGAATGGGTGGAGTCGGGCATTTCTCTTCTCCCATTAGGCTTAGTAGAAGCTGGAGTTGGGTATTTCCCTGCACTTAGTGGCTGCATGGGCACAGGAGGGGCAAGAGGAGCTACTCCATATTCAAGGTCAGGAGGGGCGACCTCATCCAAGGTAAGGAGCAGCGGCAGCACTTTGCTGGAGCAGCTGTGAAGAGATATCCCATGTCCAAGGTAAGAGAAACCCAAGTGAGATGGTAGGTGTTGTGAGAGNCTACCTGTTTTTGCAGCCAATGATCTGCTTTGCTGGTTGCCTGAAGTCCTCTGCCAGCCTTCAGAAGTTGTTTTGTGGAATTTACTCAGCGTTGGATTGTTCTTTTGATGAAATTGTGTGGGAGAAAGTGGTCTCCCGTCTTATTCCTCCGCCATCTTCCCTCCTCCCCGAGCAATTTTTTTTAAACAAAAATGATCAATGTGAGGATGGTGATAAGAATATTTTAAAATACATCCTGTCTGAAGTAATAAGACTTTTAGATTTATAAGTGACAAATTGTTTTATTAATACTTGAGAGTTGTTTTTAAAGGAAAAGAATATGTACAGTCATCAAGATACTATTTCTGGCCTTTTGGAAAATATATTTGTTTAAACTTGCCCACTTTAAAAAACAAAATAAAACCTTGTAAAGTCACAGGTATTAACCACTTTAGGAGGCTTGCACACCTCCAATTTTGTGCCATTATTTGAAGTATTTTCTTCTCCCTAGATACTTCCTGTTTACTGCACTGGTCTGTGAAAACTGCTTAAAATCTACAGGTTCATTTGATTGTTTTTGTTCACTTAAATCATCATTTGGAAAACCCTTAAACCAAAAGACTTGTTAGCTAATCTCTAGATCCTTGTGATGATAGAGTCTTTCAAGTTTTAGAACATTACATTAAATTTTGTAAGATAATGGAAGGCATATATATATATGTGTGTTTGTGATGTTAATTAAGGACAGACTGGAATTGAGAAATTCATAGTTTTCTTAACCAATACATGTTTTCTAACTTTAAAGAATAATTAATCTTACACCAACAAAGTTCATGAGATCTTGATGAAATAATGAATATGAAATGGTGAACACCAAAATTTAGAAAATAGTTCTGTTCCATAAAGTTTGGAAGCAAAATTGTTGAATTAAAAGCAAACAAAAAATAAACTAAAAGACTGCACAGTTTGTGTTAACTCAAAATGCCTAATTACTCCTTGATCTGACTTCCGGAGTCTCTTAGGTAAGAGAAAAGAACAAGGATTCAGAGGTGTGACAAAGCAGTGCTGAATAATGTTTGGGGTTAACAGGACGTAAGTCTTACTGAGTAGAAGAGGAGTTAATGTCTGTGTTATTGTTCAGTTACTAAGTTATGTCCAACTTTTTGTGACTCCATGAACTGTAGCACACCAGGCTCCCTTGTCCTTCATTGTATCCTAGAGTTTGCTCAAACTCATGAGTTGATGCCATCCAACCATCTCATCCTCTGTCACCCCCTTCTCCTCCTGCCCCTAATATTTCCCAGGATCAGGGTCTTTTCCAATTAATTGGCTCTTTGTATCAGGTGGCCAACATGTGTATTTGCTGATTTAACTAACTTAATTTAGTACAAGATACTATTAACTTCAAAGTAAGTTTTTGGAATCTAAAAACTAAAAAAAAATCAGCATCTCTCTTTGATTAAAAAAAAAAGTGTCATTAGAAAGAACCACAATAGAATTTTTTAAAATATAAATTTATTTATTTTAATTGGAAGTTAATTACTTTGCAAGATTCAATTCACTGGAAAGCTTTTGTCTGTAATGCTTTCATTATTGACTCAAGTGCTCAATACATGTTGTTGGGTAATAATTGGAAATTGAGAAATTTTTAAAAATAATAAAATGTTCAAATTGTGGTTGTTCTTTAGTCCTCTGCCAAATACCTTTATGTTGACTAGAGTTTAGAATTTCAAGTGGCCTTTTACTGGTTTTGGTGTTTTATTTGCTTGCTTTTTTCTTCTAAAACAAAATTATTTTTTTCAGTTATGTAATATATATTTACAGGATTCAAAATTTAGAAAATAAGTTCAGAAAACATTTCTCTCTTTCTTCTAAACCTCAACCATTCCTCCTCTTCCCATAAGCAACCACTGTATTTCCTTTCAGATATATTTTGTGCATATATATATACTATATACACACAATTTTCACCCTCATTTTAAAGTAAAATTGGTAGAATGCTAAACTCTTATTTTTCTATGCTCTCTTTAAGCTTAAGAAAATCTTGGAAATCTTTCTATATAAGAGCATCTTTATTAACTATTCTGGATATATATTATTCCATTGTATAAATACATAATTTGTTTGACCAGTTTCTTATTTTTGTGCATTCAGATTATTTCTAAGCTTTCACTATCACAAAACATAGCAAGATATAATCTGCATATCATTTTTTTCTATGCTTATGCATATACACCTGTGAGATGTTCTTCTAAGAAAAATTTCTGTTTTAAAAGATATGTACATTGTAATATAATACATATTGCCTATAAATGGAAAAATTTGCACTCCTATCCTCAATTTTTGAGAGTAACTATTTGTGAAGTATCAGCTCAGTGAAGAAATGACACATTAATAAATGATGTTGAGAAATCTGAGAAGCTTATGACACAAATGGATATGGATCTGAACATTTTTTTCATTACTACTATTATCTTTAAATTTTTTAGAAGTAGTTGATTTATTTTAATTGGAGAGCTCTGGACTTTTAATTGTATGCCATTTATGTGTTTGCTTTTCTTGTGTCTATGATGATGCCATTTTAATTATTTACATTATATTATGTCTTAATATCTGGTAGAGATTGTACCCTCTCATGACTCTTTTCTGATTTTTCTAGATACTGTGTTTTTTAAAAATCTGAATTAACTTTAAAATCAGCTGTTGATTCCCCCACCTACTAAAATAAACCAAAACTTTTGTGCTCTTAGTTGAATTGCATTAAATTTATCAGTTAACATAATTTGACATTTTATATGCTTGTTCAGATTTCTTGTGTTTTCAAATAAGTTTAATTGTATCTTCACAGGTATCTGTATATTCCTTAAATTTTTTGAAACTATTTTCTGTTGCTTTTATAAATATGCCTTTGGCTTACATTTTTCTTTCTCCATATAAGCACTAGGTATATATATTAGTTTTGCACCATACAATCTTACTAATTGCCCATATCATCTGTGGTGGTTTCTTAGCTATGGTAGTTTCAGTTTTTCAAACTGGAATCGCTTGAGTTTTCAAGTTATCCAATATCATCCACAGTAGAAACCTCTTTAGTTGTTACTGCCTTAAAAAACAACAACAACAACAACAACCTTGAAGCTTTTCTTTTTAATTCTGGTGAGAGTTGGACTGGTGAATGGACATTCTTATTTCTGCCTTTAGTGGGAAAGCGCAAACTATTTCTACATTAGATATGGTGCTGATTTTGAGGTTGAGATACAAAAATTTTCCACTCCTATTTTGTTATTTAGAAAAATTAAATGGTATTGAATATATCAAATGCTTTTCCAAGATCTATAATGATAAATATGTCACTTCCCTGATATTTAATGTTGAAACATCCTTACAATATCCTTGTTTATAGATTTATTCGTTATGATGCAGGTTTTTGTCTCCTATTATTAATTCACTTTTGATCAATACTTACATGAGACTAGTCTAGTTTTGTGCCTGTGTGTGCATCTTTTGAGTTTTGACATCGAAGTTATTATTCACATTCTAATATGTTTTTCTTTTCTTGTGCCCTAGAAAAGTTTAACTGGCTTTGGAATTATTGGCTTTTTAAAGGCTTCATGAACTACCCCAGTGAAACCATGTCGAAATTAGTTCCTTGAAGCATTTTGTACTTTTCCATTGGTAATTTGTCTATTTATATTTACTGTATCTTCTGGTGTCAATTATTACACTTACTTGTGTACTTACTACATTTTCTTTTCAGAAGATCATCCATTTCATGCAGGCTTAAAAATACACTTGCAACCACAAAGGCATATCTCTTTACATTCAGCATGGCTATTCCAAAACAGAAAATGAGCATGTTAGGGAGGATGTGAAGGAATTGAGACTCTATGTAATTTTCTTGATTTCTTGAACTATTTCTTGATTCTCATTTATTCCTATCTTTTCGCCTACCTTAATATTGTATGCTCTTTTTATTTGTTTATTATTTATGTATGCCTGACTCCTCTTAAATCTTTATGAAAATGAAAGTGAAGTTGCTCAGTTGTGTCCAACTCTTTGCGACCCCATGGACTCTAGCCCACCAGGCTCCTCCCTCCATGGGATTCTCCAGGCAAGAGTACTGGAATGGGTTACCATTTCTTTCTCCAGGGGATCTTCCTGACACAGGGATCAAACCTGGGGCTTCCTGCATTTCAGGCAGACGCTTTAACCTCTGAACCACCAAGGAAGCCCTAAATCTTTATGACTTGGCTTAATTATTCCCTTCAGGGAAATATTTGAATATTGCCTATACCTGCCCTTGCTGTTTTTCTTTAATTTCTCTAATACTCAAGCATTCAGTTCAGTTCAGTCGCTCAGTCATGTCCAACTCTTTGTGACGCCATGAACTGCAGCAAGCCAGGCCTCCCTGTCCATCACCAACTCCAGGAGTATACTCAAACTCATATCCATTGAGTTGGTGATGCCATCCAATCATCTCATCCACTGTCATCCCCTTCTCCTCCCACCTTCAATCTTTCTCAGCATCAGGGTCTTTTCAAGTGAGTCAGGTCTTTGCGTCAGGTGGCCAAAGTATTGGAGTTTGAGCTTTAACATCAGTNAGGGAAACATTTGAATATTGCCTATACCTGCCCTTGCTGTTTTTCTTTAATTTCTCTAATACTCAAGCATTCAGTTCAGTTCAGTCGCTCAGTCATGTCCAACTCTTTGTGACGCCATGAACTGCAGCAAGCCAGGCCTCCCTGTCCATCACCAACTCCAGGAGTATACTCAAACTCATATCCATTGAGTTGGTGATGCCATCCAATCATCTCATCCACTGTCATCCCCTTCTCCTCCCACCTTCAATCTTTCTCAGCATCAGGGTCTTTTCAAGTGAGTCAGGTCTTTGCGTCAGGTGGCCAAAGTATTGGAGTTTGAGCTTTAACATCAGTCTTCCAATGAATATTCAGGACTGATATCCTTTAGGACGGACTGGTTGGATCTCCTTTCAGTCCAAAGGACTCTTAAGAGTCTTCTCCAACACCACAGTTTAAAAGCATCAATTCTTCAGCACTTAGCTTTCTTTATGGTCCAGCTCTCACATCCATACATGACTACTGGAAAAATCATGGTCTTGAGGGGATGGACCTTTGTTGGCAAAGTGATGTCTCTGCTTTTGAATATGCTATCTAGGTTGGTCATAACTTTCCTTCCAAGGAGTAAGCGTCTTTTAATTTCATGGTTGCAATCACCATCTGCAGTGATTTTGGAGCCCCCCAAAGTAAAGGCTGCCACTGTTTCCAATGTTTCCCCATCTATTTCCCATGAAGTGATGGGACTAGATGCCATGATCTTTGTTTTCGGAATGTTGAGCTTTAAGCCAACTTTTTCACTCTCCTCTTTCACTTTCATCAAGAGGCCATTTAGTTCTTCTTCACTTACAGCCGTAAGGGTGGTGTCTTCTGCATATCTGAGGTTATTGACATTTCTCCCAGCAATCTTGATTCCAGCTTGTGCTTCTTCCAGCCCAGCATTTCTCATGATGTACTCTGCATAGAAGTTAAATAAGCAGGGTGACACTATACAGCCTTGACGTACTACTTTTCCTATTTGGAACCAGTCTGTTGTTCCATGTCCAGTTCTAACTGTTGCTTCCTGGCCTGCATATAGGTTTCTCAAGAGGCAGGTCAGGTGGCCTGGTATTCCCATCTCTTTCAGAATTTTCCACAGTTGATTGTGATCCACACAGTCAAAGGCGTTGGCATTGTCAATAAAGCAGAAGTGGATGTTTTTCTGGAACTCTCTTGCTTTTTCGATGATCCAGCAGATGCCTTAGCAGTCATCTATGCTGACAAGTATCCCATCTGTACTTCAAGCTCCAATGTCAATACTATTCCCTATGTATAGCATCAATAAAGGCAGTAAGTGTCCCATAGTCCCTGGTGTGCTGTGGATGCTTCCTTTCCATTTCCTCTAATCTGCTCTTTTCTGAACATCTGCCAGGCTTTGTATTACAAGCATGGCATTTATTTCATTTCACCATATATTGTATTTCATCACATAAATGTTTATGTATCCTTTAGAATTGCTAATTTCTTAAGGACAGNTTTTACTTTACAATACTCTATTGGCTTTGCCATATATTGACATGAATCCACCACAGGTGTACACGAGCTCCCAATCCCAAATCCCCCTCCCACCTCCCACCCCACAACGTCTCTTTGGATATACACATGTAAATTTTCTTTTCTTTAGAAAGATCAAGCAAAGATTTTAGGTACAAAGGGGTCTTTTCTCTTTTTTTCCAGATTATCTATTTAAAATTTCTTTTAAAGCCCATTTGATCTATTCCAAAAAATTTACTCAATTTGTTATAAAAATATTTCTCCAATATTGAGTTTTGCTTTTGGGCCAAAGTTACAAAATAGTCCAGAGTATGTGGAAAAAGAAATTCTTTAATTGCAGTGTTATTACTGTAAGCACGGTAGTAGAGTTAAAGTGATCTGTTTCTTAGAATAAGAAAAATATATTCCATGCATTTTTGTGGCTCTGTTATTCATTTTAAAATCCTTACATGTACTGATAGTCTCAGTCCAGTCAGCCAATTAAATATCTCTTTCTCCATAATCTGCTTAATCCCATTTGAGAGAAAAATAATTTTTCCAATGGGGTCAGTGATGAAATCAAAACATGTTCTTGATTATATGTAGAACCTCATCTTGGACTACTTTATTTCTGTTCTGGGAATAGTTAGTGAGGAATTATCTCCAGGTAAAACATTAAGGAATTACTTGATTATCCATGCCATTTATTTAAAATGACTCAGTTTCCATCAGATCAATAAACCCGTTGACTTTAACACTATGACATTAATTCCAACATTAGAATCAAAATAATTTTATTATAGAATCTTTCTGGATCCAAGAAGTTTTCTGGAATCTCCTCCAGGAAAAATAATGAAACTCCTATCCACTTTATGCTTACCATGTGCCATTTTAAATGAATTGTCTTACAAATAATAAAATTACTTCTTAGAAAGTTGTTCCTCTTTACCCACATTTTTTTTTTCCTTTGGTTTCCGTTTTGTGTGTGTTTCTGTATGTATGTGTGAGTGTGTGCTTGTGTTCAGTTGTGTGCAACTCTTTGCAGCCCATGGACTGTAGCCTGCCAGTCTCCTCTGTCCATGGAATTTTCCAGGAAAGAATACTGGAGTGGGTCGCCATTAAGTTGAAAACTTTAGAATTATTTCAAAGTTTTACACTGTACCCCATTGTTAGAAGCCTGATGAAATCTTGCACCTTCCTGCTTCCATCTTTCTTGGGACAGACATCATCTCTTTGATTAACTGAGATGGTCTCTGTCACAAAGACCACTCTTTCAGGCAATGCTTGTATTCAAGGAACACTTAATTTATTAATGGCCCCAAAGCACAAGAGTAGTAATGCTGGCAATTCAGATATGCCAAAGAGAAGCCAAGAGTACTTCATTTAAGGGAAAAGGTGAAAGTTCTCTACTTCATAAGGAGAAAAATTGCATGCTGAGGTTGCTAGGATCTATGGTAAGAATAAATCTTCAATTTCTGAAATTGTGAAGAAGGAAAAAAGAGATTCGTGCTAATTTTTCTGTCTCACCTCAAATTTCAAAAGTTATACCACAATGGGTGATAAGCTCTTTATTTCACTGGAAAAGGCATTACATTAAAAAAATAAGGTATTTTATTTTTATTTATTGAAGTATAGTTGATTTACAGTATTTTATTAGTTTTAGGAATTGGCAATATCAGGAAAGTGATTCAGTTATACACACATAAAAATTTTTCCCTGATTCTTCTTTATTATAGGTTATCACAAGATATTGAATATACCTCCCTGTGCTGTAAATTTTTGTTGTTTATCTATTTTATATCTACTGATGTGTATCTGTTAATCCCATGTGTGTGTGCTAAGTCACTTCAGTTATTTTGGACTCTTGTGCAAATCTATGGAATGCACCCTGCCAGACTCCTCTGTTCATGGGATTCTCCAGTTAAGAATACTGGAATGGATAGCTGTGCCTTTCTCCAGGGGATTTTCCCGACCCAGAAAATGAACCCATATCTCTTTTGTCTCTTGCATTGGCAGGCAGGTTCTTTACCTCAAGCATCACCTGGGAAGCCCATACTCCTAATTTACCCCTCCACCACTTTCCCTTTTGGTAACTGTAAGTTTGTTCTCTATGTCTGTGAGTCTGTTTCTATTTCATAAGTAAGTTCATTTGTATTTTCTAGATTCCACATATAACTGATACCATATTTGTCTTTCTGTTGAACTTACTTCACCCAGTATGATAACCTCTAGGTGCATCCATGTTGCTACAGATGGCAATATATATATATTATAGCTGAGTAAAATTCCATTTATGTGTGTATGTGTGTGTGTATCCTTTTATCTGTTTATCTGTTATCCTTTTATCTGTTGATGGACACTTAGGTTGTGTCCATGTCTTGGCTAACACAATCATATATTTTGAGAAAGAGAGGAAGATTACATTCACATAACTTTTCTTAAAGTGCATTATAATTGTTCTATATATTAATTGGTGTTCTATATATCATAGTTAATCATTTGCTGTGTTTATAAATTTAAGCTTTATCATAGGGATATGTTTATAGTGGAAAAAACACAGTATTTAGAGGGAATAGATTTCTTTGGAAGGAATGATGCTAAAGCTGAAACTCCAGTACTTTGGCCACCTCATGTGAAGAGTTGACTCATTGGAAAAGACTCTGATGCTGGGAGGGATTGGGAGCAGGAGAAGAAGGGGACGACAGAGGATGAGATGGCTGGATGGCATCACTGACTTGATGGACGTGAGTTTGAGTGAACTCCGGGAGTTGGTGATGGACAGGGAGACCTGGCGTGCTGCGATTCATGGGGTCGCAGAGAGTGGGACACGATTGAGTGACTGAACCGAACTGAACTGAGATCTGATAGGGAAGAAATGAAATAATTAGTGACATTCAGTCCTCCAAACCATAAACACAATCTATCTGTTTATTTGGATCCTCTTTAGTTTATCTCAGCAATGTTTTTGTTTTATTGTACACATTCTGTATATAAAATTATTTGTCAAAATCTATCCCTAAATATATCATTTTTAATGGTATTAGCAATAATCTAAAAATTTCAATTGTTTGTTGCTAATATATAAAAATGCAACTGACTTTTGGTAGATTAACCTTACTATCTTGTGACCTTGCTAAATTCTTTTGTCAACTTTAGAATCTTTTTTGTAGGTTCCTTAGGATTTCTATGTTAGTTGTTGGCAAATTGTAACCCATATGTCAAATACAACCCCCTGTCTAATTTTGCTAAGTAAAATTTTATTGGGACATAGCCATGACCATACATCTACGTATGGTCTAGAATATTAGAGTTCTCATATTCTAGATATATTTCCCAAGAAGAAGAAATGCATAAAGGCAAAATGGTTATCTGAGGAGGCCTTACAGATAGCTGAGAAAAGAAGACAAGTGAAAGGCAAAGGAGAAAAGGAAAGATATATATATCTGAATGGAGTGTTCCAAAGGATAGCAAGGAGACATAAGAAAGCCTTCCTAAGTGATCAATGCAAATAAATAGAAGAAAACAATAGGATGGGAAAGACTAGAGATCTCTTCAAGAAAAGTAGAGATACCAAGGGAATATTTCATGCAAAGATGGGCACAATAAAGGACGAAAATGGTATGGACCTAACAGAAGCAGAAGATATCAAGAAGAGGTGGCAAGAATGCACAGCAACTATACATAAAAGATCTTCATGACCCAGCTAATCACAATGGTGTGATCACTCACTTAGAACCAGACATTGAGGAGTGAGAAGTCAGTGGGCCTTAGGAAGCATCACTATGAACAAAGCTAGTGGAGGTGATGAGATTCCAGTTGAGCTATTTAAAATCCTGAAAGGTCATGCTGTGAAAATGCTGCACTCAATGTGCCAGCAAATTTGGAAAATGCAGCAGTGGCCACAGGACTAGAAAAGTTCGGTTTTCATTCCAATCCCAAAGAAAGACAATGCCAAAGAATGTTCAAACTATGCACAATTGCACTTATCACACACACTTGCAAAGTAATGCTCAAAATTTTCCAAGCTAGGCTTCAACAATGCGTGAACAAATAACTTCTAGATGGTCAAGCTGGATTTAGAAAAGGCAGAGAAACCAGAGATCAAATTGCCAACATCTGTTGGATCATCAAAAAAGCAAGAGAGTTTCAGAAAAATGTCTGTTTCTGCTTCATTGACTGTGCTAAAGACTTTGACTGTGGCTCACAACAAACTGTGGAAAATTCTTAAAGAAATGGGATACCAGACCACTTTACCTGCCTCATAAGAAATCTGTATGCAAGTCAAGAAGACATGGAAAAAACAGACTGGTTCCAGATTGGGGAAGGAGTACATCAAGGCTGTATATTGTCACCTTGCTTATTTAACTTACATGAAGGGTACATCATGCGAAATGCCAGGCTAGATGAAGCACAAGCTGGAATCAAGATTGCCAGGAGAAATATGAATAACCTCAAATATGCAGGTGCTACTACCCTTATGACAGAAAGTGAAAAGGGACTAAAAAGCCTCTTGATGAAAGTGAAAGAGGAGAATGAAGAAGCTGGTTTAAAACTCAACATTCAGAAAATGAAGATCATGGCATCTGGTCCCATCACTTCATGGGAAACAGGGAAACAGTGGAAACAGTGACAGATTTTATTTCCTTGGGCTCCAAAATCACTGTATATGGTGACTGCAACCATGAAATTAAAAGACACTTGCTCCTTGGATGAAAAGCTATGACAAACCTAGACAGCATATTAAAAAGCAGTGGTATTATTTTACCAACAAAGGTCTATCTTGTCAAAGCCATGATTTTCCAGAAGTTATACATGGATGTGAGAGTTGGACCATAAAGCAGTCTGAGTGTCAAAGAATTGATGCTTTTGTACTGTGGTGCTGAAGACTCTTGAGAGTCCCTTGGACTGCAAGGAGATCAAACCAGTCAATCCTAAAGGAAATCAGTCCTGCCTGAATATTCATTGGAAGGACTGATGCTGAAGCTAAAGCTCCAATACTTTGGCCTCCTGATGCAAAGAACTGACTCACTGGAAAAGACCCTGATGCTGGGCAAGATTGAAAGCAGGAGGAGCAGGGAATGACAAAGAATGAGATGGTGGAATCACATCACAGACTCAGGGGACCTGGGTTTGAGCCAGCTCCATGATTTGGTGATGGGCAGGGAAGTCTGGTATGCTGCAGTCCATAGGTTCGCAGAGTCGGGCAGGAGTGGGTGACTGAAATGAATTAATTAGAGTTCTAGCTACAATAATGAGGTTGAATAGTCACAACAGAAACCTAAGCCCTATGGGCATATTCATAGGGAATCTAGAGATTATCGCATGTATTCTTAAGGGCTCACTTTTAGAATCTGGTACTGCAGTCCATGGGGTCGCAAGGAGTTGGACATGACTGAGTGACTGAACTGAACTGATACCACACATAGGACTGTATTTATACCTACTGCTTGCCACTGCTTTTTATTTGTAACCTCCTTATATGTATGTGTCCAAGTGTGTACATGCACATTTGTGTGTTTAATGACTTTATATTTTATAGTAGTTTTAGGTTCACAGAAAATTAAGCTTTCTTCTTTATCTCCTTCCCCACATATACAGTCTGCCCTATTACCATATTCCTCACCAGAGTGGTAGGTTTTTATAATTTAGGAAGTTATGCTAATACTAATTAGTTACACTAATACCTTGGATAATTATCATCCACAATTCATAGTTTTACATTAGGGTTCATTCTCATTTTGTTAGGGTTCACTCTGGTGCTTACTCAAGAATTTTCAGTATGTGTCTTTAACATGTCACCACCTACCTTCAAATAATATATTTATGCAAATCACGAGAACCTAAGAACAGGACGTGTCCTGTGGATTTTATGTTAGGTGCTGGCTTTCTTTGTATTTCTGTAATATTTTTAGACTATGGAGTTGGTTGGAATCACTTTTATCTTTTCAAGGCTTATTTTTAATATTTTCCAGAATACATTTGTCTAGGACAGCAGATGTTTCTTGAAGTTTAACTTTGTCCCATTCTAAGTGTTGAATTTCATTTTGTGTAGGTCCTTTTTCTTTCTACACTTTCACTGAGATATTCTTCTATTGATTTTTCTTCAAATTCACTAATATCATTTTCTGTTATTTCCAGTATGGTACTAAGACTATATAATGCTTTCTTAAGTTCAGATGATGTATTTTGTAATTCTAGAATGTCCATTTTACTTTTCTATAGTTTTTAATCCACTATTGAAAACTGTATTTTCTTAACTGTTTTGTTGATCTCTCTTGAATATATTAATCATAGTTATTTTAAATTCTTCACCTGTTAATTACAAGACTTTCTATTTATGACTCTATTTTGTCTGTTAATTATTATACTTTAAAATTTCTTAAAATGTTTAATAATTTTTGATTGTTTAGCTAACATTAGTGTATGTTCAAGATGTTTAGAATTATGTTATAAAAATGTTATATTTTGTTCTTGCGGGGAGCAAAATTACTTTTGGATCACCTTTATTTTGCCAAGGTAGTTTTAAGCTTTGCAAGGGCAAGTCTATTTCAGTTTTACTAATGGCCCTTGTATCTAGAGGGAGACTCTTACTCCACATCTTGCTGCTGCTAAGTCACTTCAGTCATGTCCAACTCTGTGTGACCCCGTAGATGGCAGCCCTCCGGGCTCTGCCGTCCCTGGGATTCTCCAGGCAAGAACACTGGAGTGGGTTGCCATTTCCTTCTCCAATGCATGAAAGTGAAGGAGGTGGCATTTCTGGGATCTCAGTTGAATGCTCCCGTATCTAACTCCTGGACTGAACTCCACTGGAAATCTTTGCTCCGATTGCCAGCATCTTAGTGACTGTCTTTCCTGTGTTTCCAAAGCTTTTCTTTCTATAAGTACATCTTAGAAGTTAACTAAGAGCCGGGGGGAAATTTCACACACATTATTAGGGCTCCTTCTCTTTAGTTTTTTCCTCTCCAAGACTCAGGTACTCCATTCCAGTTTTCTTGGCTGCCCTGAACTCTGATCTCTGTTTCTGCTGTCCAACAAGACTATTGTCTTTATTTAGGCTCTATTTTCCTGAACTGTGGTTTGGAAAATGCCCTGAGGAAGAAATCTGGGGTTTATGTGACGTTTATTTTCTTTGCCTCTTTTCTCTCTAGGACCATAGCCCTGCAGTGGCTGCTGTCCAGTGCCTGCAAACAATTGTTATATATGTTTTGTCTGGATTTTATACTTGTTTATAACAAGAAGTTAAGTCCAATAATAGCTACTCCATCATGGATAAAACTAGAACTTGACCATGTTATTTCTTTTTATTTCTCTTTGCACCATCTCTTGCTTTTAAGACACCTTTATTCTACCATTTCAGTGATCAAGACCTAATCAGACCTTTATTCTCCTTTCCATAATTCTTGAACCAGCCTCAAATGTTTTCTCCAGGTTTAGCTTCTAAGGCTACATTTTTGGTATGTAAGAGTCAGTTCAGTTCAGTCGCTCAGTCGTATCCGACTCTTTGCGACCCCATGAATCGCAGCACGCCAGGCCTCCATGACCATCACCAACTCCCAGAGTTCACCTAAACTCATGTCCATCGAGATGGCATCCAGTCATCTCATCCTGTCATCCCCTTCTCCTGCTATCACTAATCCCTCACAGCATAAGAGTCTTTTCCAATGAATCAACACTTCCCATGAGGTAGTCAAAGTATTGGACTTTCAGTTTTAGCATCAGTCCTTCCAATGAATACCCAGGGCTTATCTCCTTTAGAATGGACTGGTTGGATCTCCTTGCTGTCCAAGGGACTTTCAAGGTCTTCTCCAACACCACAGTTCGAAAGCATCAATTCTTTGGCACTCAGCTTTCTTCACAGTCCAACTCTNCTCCACTGATCTCCAGTATCATATTGGACACCTACCAACCTTGTGAGTTCCTCTTTCAGTATGCTATTATTTTTCCTTTTCATACTGTTCATGGGGTTCTCAAGGCAAGAATACTGAAGTGGTTTGCCATTCCCTTCTCCAGTGGACCACATTCTGTCACACCTCTCCATCATTACTGGCCCGTCTTGGTTGGCCCCACACGGCATGGTTTAGTTTCATTGAGTTTGACAAGGTTGTGGTCCATGTGATCAGATTGACTAGTTTTCTGTGATTATGGTTTCATTGTGTCTGCCCTCTGATTCCCTCTCACAACACCTACCATCTTATTTGGGTTTCTTTTACCTTGAACGTGGGTTATCTCTTCATATCTGCTCTAGCAAAGCGCAGCTGCTGCTCCTTACCTTGGACAAGGGGCATCTCCTCACAGCCTCCCCTCCTGACCTTGAACGTGGAGTAGCTCCTCTCAGCCCTCCTGCACCTGTGCAGCTGCTGCTCCTTGGACGTGGGGTTGCTCCTCTTGGCTACAGCCTCTGACCTTGGGTGTTGGGTAGCTCCTCTTGGCCCCTGGCCCTGACCTCGGACGTGGGGTAGCTTCTCTCGGCTGCTGCCCCTGACTTTGGGCAAGGGGTAGCTCCTCTCAGCCATGCTTCTGAGCAGTCCGTCACAGCTGGAGCACTTCTGCAGTGTGTAAGAATAAAAGGGATCAACTAACAAAGAACCTCTATTGCCGTGGAATATTGCTGATATTCCTCTAGACTTGTGACCATAGCCAGCTTCCATTTTTTCTATTTCCTGCTACTTCTCCTTTTTAATCTACTGGCTTCTACTGGCTCTGATGCTGTCCCTGGCTCCTTGATTCCTACTTGAAATCCTAGCTTGCTAGATTTTATGTTTTTAAACAGCAACTGAATCATGTACAGAAACTGCCTCATCTTAGGATCTCAGCTCTTCTGTCACCTCTCAGTGACTTCTCTTCTAATGTTAACAGAAAATGAATACAGTTGACACTGTATATCTGTGGATTCTACATTTGTAGATTCACCAACTGCAAATTAAAAATGTTCAAAAAATTTTCTAGAAAATTCCCAAAGATAAAACTTGAAGTTACTCTGCACCAACAACTATTTGCATAGAATTTACATTGTAGTAGGTATTAAAAGTAACCTGGAGATGATCTGAAGCATATATGGAAGGATGTGTGTAGCTTATATGCAAATACTATACCCTGTCACATAAATGACTTGAGCATCCTTGTATCTTGGTATCTAAAGGAGTTCCTGAAACTCATCACCTGTGGATCCTGAGGGCAAAGTATACTAGGTAGGAATTCATGTTAGAAATTGTACTCTTATCAGGATGGATTTTTTTTGCATAATAGCAGAAGATATTAAACAGTTTTCACAATTAATAGCCAAATAAAAAATAAAATATCATTATAATTGCAAACTATAATGGAAATATGATTAACCTAACAATATAAAATAATTATATACAATTTGGGGGGTTAAGCAGAATGAAGTAGTAAGTAGAAGTGCATACATGCACATGTTTCATTTGCCCAGCCAGTCTATGTCTTTTGGTTCGTGCATTTAATCCATTTACATTTAAGGTAATTATTGATATATCTGCTTCCCTGGTAGCTCAGATGGTAAAGATTCTGCCTGCAGTACAGGAGATCCAGGCTCTATCCCTGGGTTGGGAAGATCCCTTGGAGAAGGGAATGACAACCCACTCCAGTATTCTTGCCTGGAGAATCCCATTGACAGACCATAGAATTGCAAAGAGCCAGACACGACTGAGTGACTAACACAACATATATGATCATATTACCATTTTATTAATAGTTTGGGGTTTGCTTTGTGTTTTTTCCTTCTTTTGTGTTTCCTACTTAGAGAAATTCCTTTAGCATTTGTTGCAAACCTGGTTTGATGGTGCTGAATTTTCTTAGCTATTGCTTGTCTATAAAGCTTTTGATTTCCCTGTCAAATCTAAAGAGAGTCTTGTTGGATAAAATATTCTTCGTTGTAGATTCTTCTCTTTGATCACTTTAAATATATAATGTATTCTTTTCTGGATGTAGAGTTTGTTGAGAAATCAGCTGATTACTTCCCTAGTATGTTATTTCTTGTTTTTCCTTTGTTGCTTTTAATATTTTATCCTTGTCTCTTAATTTTTGTCAGTTTGATTACTATGTGTCTTCGTGTGTTCCTCCTTGGGTTTATCCTACCCGAGACTCACTGTGCTTCCTGGACTTGGTTGATTATTTCCTTTCCCATGTTAGGGAAGTTTTCAGCTGTTATTTCTTCAAATACTTTCTCAGGTCCTTTCTCTCTCTCTTCTCCTTCTGGGACCCCTGTCATGCAAATATTGGTGCATTTAATGTTGTCCCAGGGATCTCTTAAGCTGTCTTCATTTTTAAAAATTCTTTTTTCTACATTCTGTTCTGCAGCAGTAATTCCCACCATTCTGTCCCCAGGTCATTTATCCTTTCTTCTGCCTCAGTTTTTCTGCTATTGATTCCTTCTATGTATTATTCATCTTTGTATGTTTCTTCTTTAGTTCTTATGAAGTGAAATGAAAGTTGCTCCATTGTGTCTGACTCTTTGTGACCCTGTGGACTATACAGTCCATGGAATTCTCCAGGCCAGAATACTGGAATGGGTAGCTTTCCCTTCTCCAGGGGATCTTCCCAACCCAGGGATCAAACCTAGGTCTCCCGCATTTCAGGTGGATTCTTTACCAGCTGAACCACAAGGGAAGCCCAAGAATACTGCAGTGCGTAGCTTTCCCTTCTCCAGAGGATCTTCCTCATCCAGGAATTGAACCAGGGCTTCCCTGATAGCTCAGATAATAAAGTATCTGCCACAATGTGGGATACCCAGGTTCGATTCCTGGGTCGGGAAGATCCTCTGGAGAAAGAAATGGCAATCCACTCCAGCACTGTTGCCTGGAAAATCCCATGAACGGAGGAGCTTGCTAGGCTACAGTCCATGGGGTCACAAAGAGTCGGACACGACTGAGCAACTTCACTTCACTCCTGCAGTGCAGGTGGATTCCTTACCAACTGAGCTATAGTTCTTTGGAAAACATTTCTTGCATCTTCCCCATTGTTTTCCTGAGATTCTGGATCATCTTCACTATCCTTATTCTGAATTCTTTTTCTGGAAGGTTGCCTATCTCCACTTCATTTAGTTGTTTATCTGAGGTTTTATCTTGTCCATTCATCTGGGACATAACTTTCTGGTTTTTCATCCTGATTAACTTTCTGTAATGTGGTTTTTGTTCTAGTCACTGCGGGGTTGTGGTTTTCTTGCTTCTTCTGTCTGCCCTCTGATGAAAAAGGCTAAAAGACCTGTATAAATAAGTTTCCTGATGATAGAGACTGGCAGTGGGAAAAACTGGGTCTTGCTCTGTGGCAGGGCTGTGCTCAGTAAAGCTTTAATCCAAGAATCTGCTAATGGGTGGGGTTGTGCTCCCTCCTTGTTAGTTGTTTAGCCTTAGGCAACCCAACCCTGGGGTCTGTGGACTCTATGGTAGGGTTAGTGATGACCTCCAAGGGGACTTACCCCAAGGGGCCCCCTGCAGGACTGCTGCTCTTAGTGCCCCTGTCCCTGTGGTGAGCCACTGCCGACCCACACCTCCACAAGAGACCTAGAAGCTAGGTCTACTTCAGTCTCCTGTGGTGTCAACTGCTCTTTCCCCCTGAGTTTTGGTGCATGCAAAATTTTGCTTTTGCCCTCCAAGAGCAGAGTCTGTTTCCCCCAGTCCTTTGGAAGTCTTGTAATCAAGGTCGCTGGCCTTCAAAGTTGGATTCCCTGGCAATTCCCAGTCCCTTTGTTGGATTCCCAGGCTGGGAAGCCTGATGTGGAGCTCAGAACCTTTACAACAGTGGGAGAACTTCTTTGTTATTATTTTTCTCCAGTTAGTGGGTTGCCCACCCAGCGGGTTTGGGAGTTAATTTCATTGGGATTACACCCCACCTACTATCTCATTGCGGTTTCTTTGCCTTTGAACATGGGGTATCTTTTTCTGGTGGGTTCCAGTGTCATCCTGTTAATAGTTATTCAACAGCTAGTTGCAATTTTGGTGCTCTCGCAGGAGGAGTTGAACACACGTCCTTCTACTCCACTTTCTTGAACCAGACCAGGATATAATTTTTAAAAACAATATTTGCTCAGGCAATTTAAGCTGTTATAACAAACATGTCACTGTCTGGGTGGCTTAAACAACAAATATTTGTTGTCTCATAGTTCTAGAGGCTGAGAAGACCAAGATTCATACTGATGCATTCAGTGTCTGTTCAGAGCTCCCTGACTGTTTTGCAGACAACTGTCTTCTGGATGTGTCCTCTCATGACAGATGCTTTTCACTGTTATCTCTTCTTAGAAGGGCACTAAGTCCATTTGTGAAGGCTCCATTTTCATGACCTAATCACTTCCAAAAGGACCAGGGCTTCAACAAGTGAATTTTGAACAATCAAAAATTCAGAACTATATTGAAAATATATTTTGAAAATTAATCTTTTTTTTGCCTTAGTCATATATCTAGAATTCTACAGTTCTATTAACAAATCATGTAGATGAATATTGAAAAGTCATCTAAACTACTTGATGCTATGTAATATCTAATATTTGGAAGAATGTATGAGGATGTAAAGTAATTAGAAAAAAAAAGTATTTTGCTTAATAGTGGGCAGATAGTGGAAAATGATGCTTTTTCCTAGGAGAAACAAAACTAATAGAACATGTTCTAATTCAGCTGCAATTATCTTAAAGGACAAATTACTTTAAATATTTAGTCATAAAGCCTGTGTTTATATAATTTTTCTATTCTTTAAATCATCATAAAAAACATGGGGAAATATTGAAAAGGCTCCAAATATAAAGGATACCAAAATGCTGGGGAAAGAGAGGCCATTCAGTAATGGTGGTTCAAGGATGTTATTAGAATTTTAGTTGATTTCAAACAACTTTCAACTTGTTTTGTCTTTACATAGTTTTTCACTAGTGCTTTATGGAAGATGATTGATTCAAACAGAATTTGGCTATAAATTTAGATGGTAGTTCTTCTGTCAACTTAAAAGTTTTTGAGTCATTTAGCTTCTGTCACTTTGTTGGACAATTCTGAGAAAGAGATAAATTCTGATTTCTCAGAAACCCTTGTCTTCTGAAATACAATATGGCTAAATTTTTACACTAAGTAAGAACACTGTCTTTCCTTCTTTTGATTTTGGACATGCACACTTAAACTTAGAGTTTAGGTGTATGTTTAAGGATCCTGCCCTAACCAGAATTAAATGTTATTTTCTCNTTTACACTAAGTAAGAACACTGTCTTTCCTTCTTTTGATTTTGGACATGCACACTTAAACTTAGAGTTTAGGTGTATGTTTAAGGATCCTGCCCTAACCAGAATTAAATGTTATTTTCTCTACTTCTTTGATGTAATTATTTTGTGTATTATAAACCAGTAATTACATTTGTGAACAATAGTTCCAAATATCCCACTAGTGTGTTTGGATTTTATTTTACACTGGGATAAAAAAATTGGGGATATGCATTTTAAATTTTGGAATATACATTTTTAACATAATTAGACTGAGGTTCAGCTGAGCAGGTATTTCTATTTTTCTAAAAGTCATTAAAAATTAAAATTTCTCTACTAGAATTTTGGTTACTGCCACAGTCCTTCTTTGTATGCTTTATCACATTTTAAAGCGGGACTAGAAATGTTTGGTTTCAGAAAATGTAGCAACTTGCCATAACAAAGTAAGACAAACTTGATGGCTCAAAAAGAGAAATTTTATTAGTTCTAGAGGTTGGAACTCTGAGATCAAGGAGTCAGAAAAGTTGATTCCTTTTGACGGAAGTCAGGGCATATGTTTTGTGCGTTCTTCCTAGTTTCTGGTGGTTTTCTGGAAATCTTTGGCATTCCTTGACATTAAGGAGCATTACCCAATGTATGATACCCGTCACACTGTAGTATGACATTTTAATAACCTCAATTTAACTTGATCACCTTAGTAAAGACCCTACTTCCAAATAAAAGTAAAATTCTAAGGTACTGAGATTTAGGACTGTCATATGCAAATTTTGGTGGGATGCAATACATCCCATACCGGGAGCAATTCTCAGTTCAGTTCAGTTCAGTTGCTCAGTCATGTCCGACTCTTTGTGACCCCATGAATCGCAGCACGNATATAGGTTTCTCAAGAGGCAGGTCAGGTGGTCTGGTAGTCCCATCTCTTTGAGAATTTTCCACAATTGATTGTGATCCACACAGTCAAAGGCTTTGTCATAGTCAATAAAGCAGAAATAGATGTTTTTCTGGAACTCTCTTGCTTTTTCCACGATCCAGCAGATGTTGACAACTTGATCTCTGGTCCCACTGCCTTTTCTAAAACGAGCTTGAACATCTGGAAGTTCATAGTTCACATACTGCTGAAGCCTGGCTTGGAGAATTTTGAGCATTACTTTACTAGCGTGTGAGATGAGTATACTTGTGCAGTAGTTTGAGTTTTCTTTGGCATTGCCTTTCTTTGGAATTGGAATGAAAACTGACCTTTTCCAGTCCTGTGGCCACTGCTGAGTTTTCCAAATCTGCTGGCACATTGACTGCAGCACTTCCACAGCATCATCTTTCAGGATTTGAAATAGCTCAACTGGAATTCTGTCACCTCCACTAGCTTTGTTCATAGTGATGCTTCCTAAGGCCCACTTGACTTCACATTCCAGGATGTTTGGGTGTATAGACAATTCAAATGTTCTGCGCTGCTTCAATTAGCATACTGTTTTCAGAAGGCTCTTCATCTACCACTATTCTCCTTTTTACTTCAATCTTCTTGTCCGGACTTCTAGATTGAAAGGATTTATAAAGGATCTCCTGNGGTGTATAGACAATTCAAATGTTCTGCGCTGCTTCAATTAGCATACTGTTTTCAGAAGCCTCTTCATCTACCACTATTCTCCTTTTTACTTCAATCTTCTTGTCCGGACTTCTAGATTGAAAGGATTTATAAAGGATCTCCTGTCTGGCTCCTGGTCATTGCAGCCACCATGGTTTAAGTAGTAGCAGTGACCTGAGGAAGCGGCACCCATGTTAGCAGTCTGACAAGTCCACAGAGTTCTAAATTAATAGTCACATGTTTCATGAGGCAGGGCTAGGAAAGCTGATCCCTAATTTAATATATGGCAGCTATTGCACTTACTTTGCACAGATTTGTACATAGATACTGCCTTTGTGTAAAGCCTAGAATGTGTCTGCAAATTGGTCTTTTAAAAAAACAACTAGAAGAAATAATTTCAAGATTTGTATGGAAATACAAAAAAACCTCGAATAGCCAAAGCAATCTTGAGAAAGAAGAATGGAACTGGAGGAATCAACTTGCCTGACTTCAGGCTCTACTACAAAGCCACAGTCATCAAGACAGTATGGTACTGGCACAAAGACAGAAATATAGATCAATGGAATGAAATAGAAAGCCCAGAGATAAATCCACACACCTATGGACACCTTATCTTCGACAAAGGAGGCAAGAATATACAATGGAGTAAAGACAATCTCTTTAATAAGTGGTGCTGGGATAACTGGTCAACCACTTGTAAAAAAA
>SJYV01034337.1:1047898-1072765 GCA_006410875.1 Neotragus pygmaeus | reverse complement strand
ATATTAAATATTAACACAAAGCATATTAAAAATATGTAAATATTAAAAAAAATCCTAATGTGTGACTAAAAAAATAAAAAAGCAACTTCATCTTCATATCCCTGTATGAGAGAAATGAAACTTTAGTTTTGGTATAAGAAAACAAAACAAAACATAGTATCAAGGAACTATTGGCACAAAAGATAATGCCATGAATATATCAATGAAGATAGGATAGTCTTCAATGGAAGTGCTATTCAGCATGCACCAGGCTTGACCAATTGGTTTATTTGTCAACAATCTAAAAATTTCTGGGTTGTGACTGTATGTTCAAATCTGTTATTCATGGGAAACCAGATGAGTATTTAGGAGTACCTAAATACCTAAATTGTCCTGATGACAATGGGTGGTTTTTCAGTTTCATTTTACAGTAGTGGGCTCTAGTAGTCACTGACAAGTTGTCTGTGAGATCCAAGCAACATAGAGCAAAAAGATGGATACAAAATACTGTCAAGCTTAATATTAAACAATGCTTTAAATTCTTGTGTTTATGAGAAACTCAAAAGGATGGAAAGAAAATCTTAAAATTTTTTAAAAGATTGGCATCCAGGTTATTGCAGTAGGAAATGGCAACCTACTCTAGTATTCTTGCTTGGAAAATTCCATGGACAGAGGAGCCTGGTGGGCTACAGTTCTTGGAATCACAGTGTTGGACACCAGTGAGCAGCTGTGCACACATCCAGAGTATAGAGGTATGAGTAGAAAAATCTTTTTTTTTAAAAAGCACAGTTTTAGATTCTCTCTGTGCTTAAAGTTTCACAGCAGACTGGTTGAAAATTTAGTACTGCTCTTCATTTAACTATGGATATTTGACATTTTAAAGGTCTGGGTGACAGAAGATTATTTTTTATGTAAAAATTACCTCATTAAATGTGAACACTTTGCTAAGTGGCTTATCATGAAATTTGCCAAACCTCTGAAAAAGCAACAGTTCAAAATGAGGTTGAGAGAGTAATTTTGACCAGGATGTCCTATTTTGTTGGGTTGGCTGCTTTGATTAAAACCTTCTGTGAGGCAATGGCCCTTGCGTGATAGGCCCAGATGCAAATTAAGACATGACAGTGTGTTGACCTACTAAACAAAAAGCACAACAGCTTGGTAACTATGAACAAATACTGTTACTTCACTGCTTAGCTAAAACTGCACACCCACTCCCCCTGCCAAAGCAGGGATGGGGGGCAAACTATTTCATCAGTGGCTTCTTTGGGGCCTATGTAAATCCTTCATGGAAAGTTACAAAACCCCAGGAAATCCCACCTGTGAATGATTGTAGTATTTAACCCTGAGGTTAGTTCCTATCATGCTCATTTCACAAAAAGCCTTCCCCATCCCCATTTTTAGTGGTTAGTTTGTATAAAGCAAGCTCAAGACTATAAGCCTGAAAAACCACAGTTTTCCCAAANCCCACCTGTGAATGATTGTAGTATTTAACCCTGAGGTTAGTTCCTATCATGCTCATTTCACAAAAAGCCTTCCCCATCCCCATTTTTAGTGGTTAGTTTGTATAAAGCAAGCTCAAGACTATAAGCCTGAAAAACCACAGTTTTCCCAAACAGGCGATATTTTCAGCAAAATATGTGAAAGCGACAGAGTTAACAGGTTAAACTCATTATTCTGACAAATTGATAGTCTCTAAATATGATGGTATAGGCCACTATTACATTGGAATCCTTTGGATGACTTTGTGCCTATGACACATGTAATTGTATCTTTGATTAGCATTGTCGTTAATCTGTTTCTGGTATGCATAATCTACATTTGTGTTTTAAAGCCCTTCCCAATACCACCTTTGTCTCTGCATGAGACAATTTAAGTGAATTGCTGGTATAAGGACACTGTGGCATTCTCAGGGTCACAAGCTTGGCAATTTAGCCAAGAAAATCGAACACAATGTTTTTTTCATTACTCCTGTTCTTTAAAACAAACAAACAAACATAGTTTTATATAAAACTGTTTAATCTGTCTTCTGCTGGTACAGTATTTACAACAGAAAGGTTGTATGTTAAATAGTTGACTTTTCTAGCAGCTCAAACACCTGGTTAGCATAAATCTTTTAATAGTAATGCCACTTCGTTAACTCTTTTGTTACCAGAACTTCTGAAAATCCCTTTGCTAAAGAATTGGAGAGTGACCGGCCATATAAACACCAAATACTGCATGTACGTGCTTAGTCTCTCAGTTGTGTCCAACTCTTTGCAACCACATGAGTGGTAGCCTGCAGGTCCTCTGTCCATGGGACTCTCTGGCAAGAATACTGGAGTGGGTTGCCATTTCCTTCTCCAGGGGATCATCCCAATCCAGGAATTGAACCCACGGCTCTTGTGACTCCTGTGTTGACTAAGGAGTTCTTTACCATGTTTCTTGTGACTCCTCTGTTGACTAGAACCATCTGAGAAGCTTAAATGTTGCATAGCCATAAGAATTAAGCAATACTGCTCATATAAGGCAATGGCACCCCACTCCAGTACTCTTGCCTGGAAAATCCCATGGGCAGAGGAGCCTGGTAGGCTGCAGTCCATGGAGTTGCTAAGAGTCAGGCACGACTGAGCGACTTCACTTTCACGCATTGGAGAAGGAAATGGCAACCCACTCCAGTGTTCTTGCCTCGAGAATCCCAGGGACAGGGGAGCCTGGTGGGCTGCCGTCTGTGGGGTTGCACAGAATCGGACGCGACTGAAATAACTTAGCAGCAGCAGCAGCAGCAGCTCATATTAGTGTATAAGACTTTATAAGGACCAAAATCAAGTTGTGTTTGGGCTTCAGGTGATTAGTTTCATTGTCAAATAGTATGCTTGCTTAGCTTATGACTTCACTTTCCCATTTCTGAATTCTATATCAAAATGCACTAATGATTTCCATATTGGAAGTAATTCTTACATGGAAGAAAAAAAGCTTTTCTTATTATAAAAAATGCAAAATAATAAATATGGAAATACAAGAAAGAGATAACACCTTAAAATCTTGCCTAAGGAAATAGTTATTCACATTTTTACGTTATGTGTAATGAATGCAAATGTATACAGCATGCATGCATGCTAAGTCGCTTCAGTTGTGTCCGACACTGCAACCCTATAACCTATAACCTGCCAGGCTCCTCTGTCCATGGGATTCTCCAGGAGAGAATACTGGAGTGGTTTGCCATGCCCTCCTCCAGGGGATCTTCCCAACCCATTGAACCCATGTCTTTTATAATCTCCTGCATTGACAGGTGAGTTCTTAACTGCTAGCGCCACATGTGTGTGACTGTGAAAGTCCTTCAGTCGTGCCTTTATGCAATCCTGTAGACTCTATAGTCCATGGAATTCTCCAGGCCAGAATGCTGGAGTAGGTAGTTGTTCCCTTCTCCAAGGTATCTTCCCAACCCAGGGATCGAACCTAGGTCTCAAGCCTTGCAGGTGAACTCTTTACCAGCTGAGCCACCAGGGAAGCTTGCTGCTGCTGCTGCTGCTAAGTCACTTCAGTCATGTCCAACTCTGTGTGACCCCATAGATGGCAGACCGCCAGGCTCCCCCATCCCTGGGATTCTCCAGGCAAGAACACTGGAGTGGGTTGCCATTTCCTTCTCCAATGCATGAAAGTGAAAAGTGAAAGTGGAGTCACTCAGTTGTGCCCAACTCTTAGCAACCACATGGACTACAGCCTAGCAGGCTCCTCCGTCCATGGGATTTTCCAGGCAAGAGTACTGGAGTCGGGTGCCATTGCCTTCTCCCAGGGAAGCCCTTAAATGTATACAGAGCAAGTTGGAATATGAATGTATTTTTGGTCTAGTCTATTATATAATGTTAACTTCAGTCAGCAGTTGTTTTAGTTTCTTAATGACACTTATGTGCTCTGTTGTAGAAATCACTTGGTTATAAAAGTTAAAAGGAACGAAGCATATATAAAACATATGTTGGCATAAATACTATCAAAGTATGCATAAAACTGAGACTGTGCTATCATAAGATCTATAGTTTGATGCAATTGTTTATCCATTTATTCATCTATTATGCAAACATGTAATGAATATCTACTGTGTTTCCAGCACAGGACTGAGTTCTAGTGATGCCAAATACCTATCAAAGAGAAGTATTCCAGTACACAACACGGCCTATTTGAAACTATGTGAGCCAAAAACTCTGATCAAGATGACCAAGATAATCACCTCTTTTTGACTGCTTCCCAATACATATCTTATCACTTCATTCCTAAAGGAAAACTTCCTCACATTTTTAGTTGCTCTGTGTATTTTGCAAAAACTTATCAGCTGATTTAAATGACATCAATTCAGAGGTCTATTCAAGTATCATGGTGAGTGTTGCATTTCTTGGCCAAAGTCTAAATTGAATATCTCTTATTAAACTCAACTTTCTTGGTCAGAATATGCAGTTATTTAAATAATTTTCTTGGTCAGATATTTGCAGTGTAATGAGGAACATGAACAAATAAATAAATAGTTAAAATGTAATGCGAAGAGAGCTGTGACTGTTCTGCGAGCTTATGCATAGAGGGCATGGTAACCAGCTCTGTCTGAGGCTTCCGGTGGAGACCTTACATTGAAAGTGATTTTTGACTTGGGCTTTAAAAACTGAGTGGAGGGCACTTGAAGCCAAAAGGGTTAGCAAGTACCAAGGCCCAGAGGTATGGAAGTAAGCAGGCAGTTTTAGCAATTGTGCATAGTTCGTATGATCTTAGTGGTGGTGGTATTTAAGAGAAGTAGGCGGGCAGTTAAACTATTTCCCCCTGTTACTTAGGGGTCATCTTCTCAACCCACACTGTAATTCAGTTTTTCCCAGTTCACCCAACCCTATAAAGGGTCAGTAACAGTTAGATCATGCTTTCAGCTTCTAAATCAATGGAGCTTCTGTCATGCTCCCTGTTCCCTGTTTGAAGTACTATCCTTTTAAGTATCAACACTTTTTTTTTCTTACTCATAAATTATAGAGCTTTAAAGACAGAAAACCAAGAAAAAAAATGCAAATTTGTCATCTAATTTTTGAGAAGCATTACTTTGACTTCTGTCTCATGGTTTCTGGACTCAAACATGTTTGTAATGAGAGAATTACATTGGTCCTTGGTCTAGATCATCCATCTTACCCTACAAGCCCATATTCCATCTTTGCAAGGTATTGTTTCCAGGCTAAAACCATAACCGAATCTTGACAACCTGATTATTAAGAACTTGCTCTTCAAGGATTTTTTTGTTTTTGGTGGATATTCATCTGACACACGTTTTTATGCTTATCCACATAACACATTCCCAAACCTTCTTGTCCGTAGTCTTCCAACATTGTTTCTTTCATATCCTTGACTATCTTATTAAACCTAAAGCTCCCAGTCAGAAATCCATGTGCTCTTCAAATTGTGTTGCTCTGGGCTCCCCTGGTGGTGCACTGGTAAAAAATCCACCTGCCAATGCAAAGATACGGGTTCAATCCCTGGTGTGGGAGGATCCCACATGCTCCCAAGCCCCTCAGCCCATGTGCTACAACTATGGGACCTGTGCTCTAGAGCCTAGGAACCATAGCTACTGAAGTCCATGAGCCCTAGAGCCCATGCTCCACAAGAGAAGCCACCTCAATGAGAAACCTGTGCACCACAGCTAGAGAAAGCAGCAACAAAGACCCAGTGTAGCCAGAATAAAAATTCTGTTGCTCTAAGTTCTGCCTTGCTCAGAGCCAGCTTTCAGTGGCACTATACATCCAAAGCTAGTGACTTTTAGCAATTGTCACAGATACCTAGAAACCAGGTTTGAGAGTATCTTCAGTTAATTGGTTTTATGTGTCACCCTTTGAGGCCTTAAGTGTGAGTTGAATAATGTGCTGCAGTGTTGTAGATGTGGGCATATGGAGGTTATCAACGATCTGCCCCTAGAACCTACATCTAGCTTATTTAGTACATCTATTTGATGAAAGAATGTTGTTGTACATACCTGACTTTATGACTAGGTTGTTCAGAAAAGGCTACTAGTTGTCTTGATAAGTTAATTTTCTTCCTTTTCCATATTATCAATGTATATTTTGGCACAAATCTCCCTGAAACTAGAGATTATATTTCTTAGTTTCCTTTGCAGCTAATATGACTGAGTGTCTAAGTTCTTACTAACAGAATGTCAGTGAAAGTCATGTTTTTATTTCACTTGCTTAAAAAGTTATTTGTCCTGGACTTTCTTTGCCACTTTTCCTAGGCTAGCATGTGGATATGCTGTTGAGTGAATTTTTGCCATAAATACTTGAAGAGATAATGGAGAAACAAGAGGGGAGAACCTTCTAGAACAGAGCTACCTCTTGAATGGGGATCACTTCTAAATGCCTCTGGATACCACTGGATAGTTAAATCTAAGAGAAAATGAGGGGCTTAATTTTAGGCTTTGTTATAGCAGCTTGTTCTGTATGGCATTGGGTATATGCACCTCATTTTTGGCAGCTCTAGTTCCCTGATTACATAGTATCTCATAGTGAGACATTCATGTCCATCATGCCCCAATGGTAAGTCTGAAGGTGTTCTTATAGGGAGACTATATAGTTGCTGAAATAATTACATTCTGAGGCTGGCATGACTTTGCTCTAAAACCATTAGAGATGTTTCTTTGGCTCAGAATTTGCTACAGACAACATTTACCATTTGATCTTTTACCACACTATGAGCATCATTGTATAAGGCATCTGAGTTATTTGTCGCAAGCCAGAGAAAGTAGCCTTGGGTAAGTTAAGTAGGTAGTGAATTCATTTGAAAGATACTGGGTGAATCCTATGGAAATAAGGGGAAGGTAGGAGAACCAGGTTTGGAGAATGGGTAGGTGCTGTTGCTGCTGCTGCTGCTGCTGCTAAGTTGCTTCAGTCGTGTCTGACTCTGAACAACTCTGTAGACAGCAGCCCAGCAGGCTCCCCCGTCCCTGGGATTCTCCGGGCAAGAACACTGGAGTGGGTTGCCATTTCCTTCTCCATTGCATGAAAGTGAAAAATGAAAGTGAAGTTGCTCAGTCGTGTCTGACTCTTAGTGACCTCATGGCTCCTCCATCCATGGGATTTTCCAGGCAAGAGTACTGAAGTGGGGTGCCATTGCCTTCTCCGATGGGTAGGTGAGGCAGCAGTTATCAAAACTGAGAATGCACTAGTTACAATGCCACTGTTCTCATTTCTGTTCCTGGACACTGTTGGATATTTGATACTGTCATTGGCAATGAAGGCCACCAGAGTGAGCCATTAAAAACTTCCCAGCATCTTGGGTATCTGCACATATACTTTGTTACCTGGGTTTGCTCAGGCTGACCTCTGCCTATGGATATCTGCATCTCCTTGCCTAAGAGCTTTCTTTGAATCTACAAAGGCTGTTCAATTTGCAGGTGGCAGGCTGAGAGTATTAGTGAGTTAATATCCCTCAGTCCTCAAGCAATGACTGATGAGAGTCAGTGTATACACAAACGTCCTCTCTCCTCAGGTGAAATTACTCTCATGTGTTTATTTTATATCACTTGCTCAAGGAAACTGTCTTTGTTCCCTTCTCACTCTAGCCGGCTTGATAATGCCCCATCACTGATTGCCTCTCCTCCATTTGTTTACCTCCCCTTTCTTCTACCAGTGTTCTTGAATTTTCCAAACTATTTGCTCTTGAATCTTTGTCTCAGCGTCTGCTTCTAGGGGATTCTGAACCTTAAATAGTGCCACTTACTCAAAATTCAAATCCCAGGTAAGAATATTTTACTAGTTGAGCTCAGGCCAGATTTGAGAGGTGGGGGAGAATCAGATATGTATCAGATGCGGTAGTTTCTGATACCTTTTGGCTTCCATAGCATGAGGTGGGTCCTTGTTTTATCCTCTGATTCATAAAATGGAGAAGTCCTCAGAATTTGAAAGGGGCCTTGATGCTGGGGATCAGAACCACTACATGTTTCAAACGTTACTATTTCTGGAATATTGCAGTATCCTTCTAATTTGTTTACTTTTTCTGTTAGATTAAAAGGAAGAGAGAGGGGAAGATTGAATTATGGAGAAAGGAGCCTTGAAATTAGATAACTAGCCACAACACACAGTGACAGCCCTTTGGCCAAACAACACTGTTATTTCAAACTAATCACCTTAATTAAGAACAAGAAAGCCATTCTTCTGAGCATTTAATTTGCAAAGTAAATAATGGACTACTAACATTTTTGTACTCTATTTTTATCAAAACAGCAAATTTCAAAGACTGAGGCAAATATGGCAAGTTTTTGAGGAAGTTGATTAGAACTTTATGTGCCAAACGAGTCTTAGGAAATGCACCATTGGAATAAACACGGTTGACCCTTGAGCAACAGGGATTTGAACTGTCCAGGTCCAGGTATACATGAAGTTTTTTCAATAGTGAATGCCACTGTTGTTCAGTCACTCAGTCGTATCTGACTCCTTGAGACCACACGGACTGCAGCATGCTAGGCTTCCCTGTCCTTCACTATCTTCCGGAATTTGTTCAAACTTATATCCATTGAGTCAATGATGCCATTCAACCATCTCATTCTCTGTCGTCCCCTTCTCCTCCTGCCCTCAGTCTTTCCCAGCATCAGGGTCTTTTCCAATGAGTCGGTTCTTCACATCATGTGGTCAAATTATAGGAGCTTTGGCTTCAGCATCAGTCCTTCCAATGAATATTCATGGTTGATTTCCTTTGGGATTGACTGGTTTGATCTCCTTGAAGTAGGAGAGACTCTTCAAGAGTCTTCTCCAGCACCACAGTTTGAAAGCATACACAACCTGAGGTTGGTTGAGCCAGCATATGTGGAGGGCCTGCAGAGTTTCAGCTTTATGAAGATATGGCCCCCAAACCCCCGAATTGTTCAAGGGTAAACTGTATATAAAATCTTGACTTCAGAGTATTTTGTCAAATTGATTTTAGTGTCAGAACAAACCTAATATTTCTCCTACATGTATCCATCTTTACCCTTTTCTTACATCATTTTAATTTGATTTAAGGCAGTATCTACATGGTTGAGTGTATATAACTATATGGTATTCCTGCTAGGGAAGTGTGGCACCTTCTGACTGCCCCATTATTTCCTCATTAGGGTTATAACAAATGTTCTGCTCTCATTTCATGGCCCTCTTCCTTTTCTTTAGGGAGGCAGTGGGAAAGCTGTTCTAGCCTACTCCTTAAGCTAACTCTAGATTAAGATTGGATGACTAGGTGGTATTACAGGAAGCAGACTTCACCAATCCTTGTCCTTGGAATGTGCCCTAAGAAAATTGCTTGTGGGAGGTCTCAATGTGTGGGAGCTTCTAGCACCTCAAAAAATCACTTCCAGGGCTTTATTTAGGTACCGTCTTTCACCTGGTGTTTATCTAAAACTGTTCCCTTCAGGAAAACCAAGGCATTAAGTAGAGGATGGAAGTGGGGCGAGCATACAGAGAACCATATGTGGGATGCACGTGTTTGGTATTCCTTTTGAACCAAGAGGAGCCAGAAATTCCAGCAAGGCTTATTTGTTTTGATAGTTCTGTGTCTAGAATGTTCACTAATTTATTCACTCATTCACTTTTATTTATTACAGAATGCCTGCCCCAGCTTAGCCACTGTGCTAATTACTAAAAGTACAAATAACCACAATAATCATCAGGTCATCCATTTTTTTTTAATCACATGAAACATCGTTCTTAACATTTACATAATAGAATGATCTTATTTTACATTTTCAAACACTATCTCAACACTTTCCATGTTGACTAATAGATCATATAAATTTTAGGTGGGGAAAAAGAAATTAGATTTGTTTCTCATTCTTCCATAACTTCCATCAACCCTAAGACTATCTTCTATCTTTTTTTTTTTTTTTTGCTAATCTTCTATTATTTTTTGCTTCATAACAGTAAGAAAAGAAGAAAAGCAGGCAAGATGAAAGGGAAAGAAGGGTCTTCTAAGAGGAATTTTCACCTGATGAGAATAAGAACAAAAATATATTTGCCAAAGAAGATTAGCAATAGCATTTTTATTTCTATTAGGCCTCCAATGAAGGAAGGCATACTTCAAGCCATACTTCAGTTCAGTTCAGTCACTCAGTCAGTCCGACTCTGTGACCTCATGGACTGCAGCATGCCAGGCCTCTCTGTCCATCACCAACTCTCAGAGTTAACTCAAACTCATGTCCATTGAGTTGATGATGCCATCCAACCATCTCTTCCTCTGTCGTCCCCTTCTCCTCCCACCTTTAATCTTTCACAGCATCAGGGTCTTTTCGAATGAATCAGTTTTTTTGCATCAGGTGGCCAAAGTATTGGAGTTTAGCTTCAGCATCAGTCTTTCCAATGATTATTCAGGACTAATTTCCTTTAGGATGGACTGGTTGGATCTCCTTGCAGTCCAAGGGACTCTCAAGAGTCTTCTCCAACACCACAATTCAAAAGCATNTTGAGCATTACTTTACTAGCGTGTGAGATGAGTGCAATTGTGCGGTAGTTTGAGCATTCTTTGGCATTGCCTTTCTTTGGGATTGGAATGAACACTGACATTTTCCAGTCCTGTGGCCACTGCTGAGTTTTCCAAATTTGTTGGTATATTGAGTGTAGCATTTTCATAGCATCATCCTTTAGGATTTGAAATAGTTCCACTGGGATTCCATCATCTCCACTATATTTTTTGGACACTGACAGATTTAATCTACATTCCCTTCTCTGAGTTTCTTTTTCTCTACCTCTCCAGTGGTCATTGAGGGAGTTGATATCTTCCCCAGTAATAATTTAGGATAACAGTGGTTTTAATGAAAACTTTGAATATATGTATATCTTACTTTAGGCAAAAGTAGCAAGTAGGGGCTGTTCTTCCAGAAATGTTTTCTCCTCTCAGATTTTTTCATATTACTTTATCACTAACTATTCTTCTCTTTGTCTTCCAGGCTCATTACCTGGATTTGATTTCCCTGGCTTTATAATACTTAATGAACCAGGTCTTACTTTCATTTGGCCAATTTTGCTGGCTTTGTGCTGTTCTGTTCCCCTATGTTGATCCTTCCTGGCCTTGCACTTCTCCTGAGACATGTGGGCATGTAGGGTGCCATTCTCTTTTACTAATATGCTAAGGAGAGAGGCTGGAGGATAGGTGCAATCTTGGTGTGTTCTCTGTAAAATATAAACTCTAGAGAATGGGCTCCATAGTATCAAATCACTTTCAGTGGAAAGAGAGCAAAGTATAACATGTTGCAGTTGTCCAAAAATATTAAATAAATTATCCTACTTGCTTGAGATAATGCGCTATAGCTTTTTATATAACTCAGACAAATCTTTCAATCTATTCAGACAAGATGGGGAGTGCCATGGAAGGTGCTGTCAGGTGGGACGAGGAGTGAATCTTTCATCCGATTGCCTAGTGTCTTTTCCATTATAGTTTAGTCTGCTGCTGCTGCTGCTAAGTCACTTCAGTCGTGTCTGGCTCTGTGCGACCCCATAGACAGCAGCCCACCAGGCTCCCCTGTCCCTGGGATTTTCCAGGCAAGAGCACTGGAGTGGGTTGCCATTTCCTTTTCCAATGCATGAAAGTGAAAAATGAAAGTGAAGTCACTCAGTTGTGTCTGACTCTTCGCGACCCCATGGACTGCAGCCTACCAGGCGCCTCCATCTGTGGTATTTTACAGGCAAGAGTACTGGAGTGGGGTGCCATTGCCTTCTCCTTTAGCCTGCCAATGATACCTAAAAATTATGTTGAGTTAACAAATTTTTTTTGGATTAAGCCACTCGATTCCTCTCTTTAGAAAGTCAGATATTATGCTATATTAACAAACACTAGAAACAAAACTGGTTCAAAATTGGGAAAGGAATTTGTCAAGACTATACTGTCAGACTGCTTACTAAACTTATATGCAGGTACATCTTCTGGAATACCAGGCTGGATGAATCACAAGCTGGAATCAAGATTGCCCAGAGAAATATCAACAACCTCAAATATGCAGATGATAGCATTCTAATGGCAGAAGTCAAAGGGGAAATAAAGAGCCTCTTGATGAAGTTGAAAGAGGAGAGTGAAAAAGCTGGCTTAAAACTCAGCATTCAAAAAACTTAAGTTCATGGCATCCAGTCCATCACTTCATGACAAATAGATGGGGGAAAAGTGGAAACAGTGACAGAATTTGTTTTCTTGGGCTCCAAAATCATCTTGGATGGTGACTACAGTCACAAAATTGAAAGATGCTTACTCCTTGGAAGAAAAGCTGTGGCAAGTCTAGACGGTGTATCAAAAAGCATGATTTTGCTGACAAAAGTCTGTGTAGTCAAAGCTATGTTTTTTTCCAGTAATCATGTACAGATGTGTGAGTTGGACCATAAAGAAGGCTAAGCGCTGAAGAATTGATGCTTTTGAACTGTGATGCTGGAGGATTCTTGAGAGTCTCTTGGACTGCAAGCAGATCAAACTAGTCAATCCTAAAGGAAATCAACTCTGAATATCCATTGGAAGGACAGATGCTGAAGCTGAAGCTCTGATACTCTAGCCACCTGATGTGAAGAGCTGACTCATTGGAAGAGACCCTGATGTTGGGAAAGACTGAGGGCAGGAGAAGAAGGAGATGACAAAGGTTAATATGGTTAGAGGGTATCACCAACTCAATGGACTTGAATTTGAGCAAACTCTGGGAGATAATAAAGGACAGGGAAGCCCGAAGTACTGTAGTCCATGGACTCACAAAGACTCATACACAACAAAGCGACTGCACAAAAACAGCAACCAAAACAAAAGACAACATGAAATGCTATAAGAATGGGCAGTAGAGAGATCTCATCTAAGGGTCAAGAAGGTCTCCTGGGGAAGAAATATCCAGACGAAGACCTGAAACATAAGTAGAAATTAACCAAGGGACGCAAAGAAACTCTGTATTGCTGAATCATAGATGTCAAGGGGGCATGAAGTTTGAGATGGGACTGAAGAGGCAGATAGGCACCAAGCCACACAAGATCTTAAAAGCCTTGTGCAGGAGTGCATTTATCCTAAGAGAAATGTGAAACAATTGAACTTTTAGCACAATTGTGGCATGATTTTATTTGCCTTTTTAAAAGCTATAGAATAAAGCAGGCCAATACATTGGTGTTGGCAGTCATAAACACTTTAATGCCACTTAATAATCCTCTTCTACTGACATATATGGGTTTCCAGGGTTTCCATCATGGCTCAGTTGGTATAGAATCCATCTGAAATGCAGGAGATCCTGGTTCAATTCCTGAGTTGGGGAGATCCGCTGAAGAAGGGATTGGCTACCCACTCCAAATTCTTGGACTTCCTTAGTGGCTCAGAGTCCACCTGCAATGTGGGAGACTGGATTTGATCCTGGGTTGGGAAGATCTCCTGGAAGAGGGCANGGAGATCCTGGTTCAATTCCTGAGTTGGGAAGATCCGCTGAAGAAGGGATTGGCTACCCACTCCAAATTCTTGGACTTCCTTAGTGGCTCAGAGTCCACCTGCAACGTGGGAGACTGGATTTGATCCTGGGTTGGGAAGATCTCCTGGAAGAGGGCATGGCAACCCACTCTACTATTCTGGCCTGAAGGCTTCCATGGACTATATAGTCCATGAGGTCGCAAAGAGTCGGACACAACTAGGTGACTTTCCCTTTCACGTTATTAAAATATACATTGAATTATTAAGAGGTAGCAACTACCGGGTATTGAGTGAAACTTACCTGAATGGTTGACTATGGGGTAAAAGGAAATAAGTTATAGGATACATGGGAAGAAGGAGACATAGAATGATATATTTGAGAGAAAAGAAAAGGAAAGACCAAAGTAGATGCTTTCACATGCATTTATTTCTCACAGTTGATTTCGCAAAAAAGAAAACTGAAATCAGAGGAGTTTAGAGGAAATTTCCCCAAGAGCACATAGCAAGTGGCAGAGTTGGAATTTTAATTCAGATCCAGATTCTCCTATTGTATGTTCAGTGCTCTTTCTAATAGAAAAAATTTGTAAGAGAACATCTTGTCCTTAAGGGAGGAAATGTGCTAGAGTAATGGAGGTATAATATCATCTAAAGTATGATAGATGATAAAACCTACTTTTTATCATAATACTTGCCAGTGACTAATCCTCAATGAATAAAATCGAATGCTTGCATCCCAGTGGGAAATCATAATATTCTCTAGTGGTTAGTTCTTTGTATGATTTTCAAGTTAAAAAATACTGAAGATTGCAGTGTTTTCCTCTTTTAGGGATCTCCCTATGTCATACTAATGTACCCTGTCAGTTGCTGAAACCCATCCAAATTTTCTTTTTGTATTAAGCAAGGCTTTGTTTCTAATTTATTTAAAAACTTGATTAGTCATCCATTGTTACTCATTTCACAAATATTTATTGACTCTAATAAATTCCAGGCACTGTTCAAGGTGCTTGAAAATAGCAGTGAACAAAAAATAAAATTTTCTTTGCTCTCATTCGCTTTTGTTGTTCAGTCACTGAGTTGTGTTCAACTCTTTGTGACCTCATGGAATGCAGCATGCAGGCTTCCGTGTCCTTCGCCATCTCCCAGAGCTTGCACAAACTCATGTCCATTGAGACAGTGATGCCATCCAACCATCTCCTCTTCTGTCATCCCCTTCTCCTTTTGCCTTCAGCCTTCAATCTTTCCCAGCATCTGGGTCTTTTCTAATGAATCAGCTCTTCATATCAGGTGGCCAAAGCATTGAAGCTTCAGCTTCACCATTGGTCCTTCCAATGAATATTCAGGATTAATTTCCTCTCGGTTTGATCTCCTTGATGTCCAAGAGATTCTCAAGAGTCCTCTCCACACCATAGTTCAAAAGCATCAATTCTTTGGCGCTCAACTTTCTTTATGGCCCAACTCTCACATCCATACATGACTACTGGAAAAACCATAGCTTAGACTGGATGAATCTTTGTTGGCAAAGTAATGTCTCTGGTTTCTAATAGGCTGTCTATGTTTGTCATAGCTTTTCTTCCAAGGAGCAAGCATCTTTTAATTTCATGNAGAGTCCTCTCCACACCATAGTTCAAAAGCATCAATTCTTTGGTGCTCAACTTTCTTTATGGCCCAACTCTCACATCCATACATGACTACTGGAAAAACCATAGCTTAGACTAGATGAATCTTTGTTGGCAAGGTAATGTCTTTGGTTTCTAATAGGCTGTCTATGTTTGTCATAGCTTTTCTTCCAAGGAGCAAGCATCTTTTAATTTCATGGCTGTAGTCACCATCTGCAGTGATTTTGGAGCCCAAGAAAATAAAGTCTGTCACTGTTTCCATTGTTTCCTCATCTATTTGCCATGAAGTGATAGGAGAAGATCAGGAGGAGAAAGGGATGACAGAGGATGAGACGGTTGGATGGCATCACCAACTCGATGGACATGAGTTTGAGCAAACTCCGGGAGTTGGTGATGGACAGGGAGGCCTGAAGTGCTGTAGTCTATGAGGTCACCAAGAGTCAGATATGACTGAGTGACTGAATTGAACTGATGGGATTGGATGCCATCACTTTGGATTTTTGAATGTTGAATTTTAAGCCAGGTTTTTCTCTCTCTTGTTTCATCTTCATGAAAAGGATCTTTAGTTCCTCTTCACTTTATGCCAAAAACGTGGTGTCATCTGCCCATCAGAGGTTATTAATATTTCTCCTGGCAATCTTGACTCCAGCTTGTGCTTCTTCCAGCCCGGCATTTCTCATGATGTACTCTGCATATCAGTTAAATAAGCAGAGTGACAATATACAGCCTTGATGTGCTCCTTTCCCAATTTGGAACCAGTCCATTCTTCCATGTCTGGTTCTAAATGTTTATTCTTGACCAGGATACAGACCTCTTAGGAGATAGGTAAGGTGCTCTGTTATTCCCATCTCTTCAAGAATTTTCCACAGTTTGTTGTGANACTGCGCCGAGTTTAGGGCTTTGTGACATGTTAGTCTTGCACCGAGGTCCGAGATTTGTGCCGCGGTGCTTTGCGCCAAGATCCCAATAGAGTATTGTAAAGTTAAATTTAAAAATAAATAAATAAATAAATTAAAAAAAAAAATAGGCCTTGTTTGGAAAGTCAGTTTTGAGCAAAGACTCAAGATATGAGTTAGCAGGACTCATCTGAGACGAGAATATTGTAAGCAGAAAGGCTAACTAGAGAGAAGCCTAATCAGGGATCATGCTAGAAGCAGCCTGAAATGAAGTGATCGGAGGACAGTGAAGAAGAGGGTAATTCGGAGAGCCTATAGAAAAGGGGAACAAATCATATAGGGCCTTATCAGCTACTTCAAGGGGGTAGGGCTTCATGCTAAGTGAGATTGGGTACCAATGCAGAGTTTTGAGCAGATGAGTGACTTGAGTTACATTCTATAGTTGAGATACAGTTGAGATTCCACTGTAGGGGATAAAGTTAAAAATTCAGGCAAGAAATGACAGAGGCTCAGATCAAGGTGAGTACAGTAAATAGTGGCCAGCTTCTGAGTATGTGCTGTAGAACCAACAAGATTTCCCAGCTCATCACATAGGATGTGTGAGGAGTCTTTTTCAGTTTGCTAGATAGTTCCTTGGAGCCTATGTTGTTAATTGTGTTCTTAGTGTTCTATGTTGTTGACATGGAACACCGAGCCTATGTTTTTCTCCGTATTTAGGCCTCCTGGCATCCTCTTTGGTTTGATGAGTTTTTGTACTTGGTCATCATGAGTTTCAAAGACTCATCCTTCGGGCTTCTCTTGTGGTCCGGTGGTTAAGAATCTGCTTTGCAATGCAGGGGAAACAGATTTGATCCCTGGTCAGGAAACGTGCTGTGAAGAGCAACTAAGCCCAGGAGCTGCAACTAGAGAGTCCATGCCTTGCAAAGAAAGATCCCCATGTGCTACAACTTAGACCTGACAGTCAAACAAACAAACAAAAAAGACTCATGCATGTCTGCTTTGTACCAATGCACCTACCTTCTGTACTGCCTACCAGAATTCAGATGTCCAGATCTGTCATTTGAATCTTACCTATATCCGCCCTCCTTCATGTCTATTATTTGCTCTGATTTCCTGCTCATCTTTCAGTCATTTTGGCCCAATATTGTTATCTTGGAATATGTTATTAGCTGCTACCTCTGGCCCAGGTGCTAATTAAAGTTGCAATTATTTCTAATTTATCAGTTAAGCCACAATGAAGGGAATTTTGATTTTATGAATCCCTAACAAAACAAGACCCTATCTTGCTTTAACCTGAATAAATTGTCATTGCAAAAAATATATATTCGAGAGATGTTTTCAATATTTATGACACCTTTTCTCCTATGAAGGACCAAAAAGTTCACTTGGCTGTGGAAATGATGAGTTACAATACCTTAAATCAAAAGCATTTTGAAATTCTATTGCTTTGTATTTTAGTTAGTGGATAATTGAGATATATAACAGTTACAAGGGAAATAAAATTNTTCAATATTTATGACACCTTTTCTCCTATGAAGGACCAAAAAGTTCACTTGGCTGTGGAAATGATGAGTTACAATACCTTAAATCAAAAGCATTTTGAAATTCTATTGCTTTGTATTTTAGTTAGTGGATAATTGAGATATATAACAGTTACAAGGGAAATAAAATTATAAATATTTATGAAAAATAACTCTTGTGTAATGTCTTGTCACAATGAGGCTGAAATTTTGGGTTTGCTCTGTTCACATGATTTCCTGGTAGAGTCTCATCTGAACTCCACTTGACCTCATCTTACTTGAAATGGGCAATATGGGAAAGCAGCGAAATACTTTCAAATAAACATCTCCTAAAATGAGTTTTAACCTTGAATCTGGAAATCTATAAAAGAATACTGTTTTTTCAGTACATGGATAACATGGAGAGAATTCCTTGCAGCTGAAAATTATGGTATTTAAAGGTTTCAAGATGTCTTTCCAGGTTTTGAGTTGGCAGTGAGCCAATGGCTGAATGGCCATATTTTAAAAGCCTCTCTTGCCTCCATTTCTTTAGGTTTTATAATTTTTCACAGCTTCCTCCCAGAAAATTTTTAATATACTCTTTAAAGTTTGTTCACTTTTCTGTTACACTGGATGTAAACTTACCCTTCAAAAAAAAATCTTGAAGAAATAAGTAAAAGATATAACAAATCCCTGCAAATCCTAGAGAACCTGACCATCCTTAAATGTATAAGCACAAACATTTTGGCTTAGTTCCTTATAATACTTAAATAAATGTTTACGTAAGAATCTTAGTGTGGTATCATTATTTTCAGATCAACTTCTAAACTGGTTTGTTACAAACATATCTTTTTTGTGTATGTGGCTTGCTAAGCAATGTTAGTGGTTTAAAGCATCTGTGTTATATGTAATTTAAATACCTTTGAATTCTCCTTCCATAAACCATTGATTGACCACATAATGGGGGACTTCCAAACCCCTTCTCTTGGCCAGTGCTCCATATCCTATTGTATGAACTTAAATGTGGCAGATCCTCTCCAGTAGAGGATTTTACTGAGTAACTACAGGAAAGACTTAATGTAAAAGCTCTGAGAATTTGTGACATTTCACAAAATTGCTGTTTTCTCTGTTTGAATAACACTCTTCTAGAATCAGTGACTTTTTAAATTTTACTGTCAGCCTTTGGAGAAGAAAGTACTTGATTTTTTAAAATTTTGTTTTGTTTCTTATACTGCCCAAGGATTTTAATGACTATGAAAGGACTTGACTCCTATGATCATTTATGAATGAAATCCATTTTAGAGGATATGTATATGAACCTGCCAGGGGACCATTTATATGAAAGTGAATAATGTCTATTAACTGGGCTTATGGCCTTAAACAAGCAGAATAAAAAGTAATTGGGGAATATTTTAAGATGAGGAAAAGTGTAATAGTAAGTAGAACCAATAATATCAGGTGCTTTGGGAACAGAGATCATCTTAATATATAGGAAAATTTAGACACAAGATAAAGGGAATGTAAATTCAAGAAACTCAGTACTTGTGTGCTGTGCTGCATTTAGTTCTTATTTACAGGTAATTATCACACTTCTGTTAGGTTAATGACATGATGACTGTTAGGTGAATAACAAAAATATCTTTTTGCTTTCACATGGCTCTTCCTATGCTTAGGAAAGCCTTCTCTCTCCATATATGCCAGGCATGAACTCTTTTCATGCCTTCTTAAATTTTTGCTTCATTTTCCCCTTTTCTCAAAATCTCCTCAAACTATTGACTTCTATACCAGCATGTGATTTATTAATGTGAAATCACTCTGCATTTGTTGACTTATCCTTTTTAGTTATTGCATTTAGTATAATTTAGCTGGTAGATCAAGTTCACTGGGGGCAGAAAGTATTTGATTTTCTTCTTTTCCTTTTATATAACCCAGTTCAATAACTTCCCCATAGTATGACTATTCACTTCACTAGATAATTCAACCAGGTATATTATTTCTCAATGGAACACTACTTACACTTTTGATGTGATAGATCTTGATTTTGTGGAACTTTGATCCTTGTACTTCCATACTGCAGATTAGTATCATCCTTGGTTCTAACACTCAAAGCCAATAATCCCTGAAGTCACTTGACAATCCATGATGCCACCTAAGGAGTTATTGAGTCTCTGCTTCAGTAGAGATTTGGTTCCTTCTAATAAGTTTAGTACAGTTTGGAATTATTTATTGTTTGCTTTACTTGCCCATCTCTCACACTACAATGAAAGTTCAAGAGCACAAACACTCGTTCTTTCTGGGTCATCCATTTTATTTCCTGTGTTTGGCACATTGCCTGGCACAGTAAGGTAACTAACATTTATAGATTAAATGTATGCCCAACCCCTTCCATACACATGCACCTATGTAAACTACCTTTTTGGCAGCAAATAATTGTGGCAACAATTTAATAAGTAGTCTGTTGATAGTCTGAGTTAAAACAGCATCCATTGTTTCCAAATAGAGATTAGATATTGACAGAATGTGACTTTCATTAAATTTACCACTGAATTTACTAAGAAACCTTGGAAAATTCAGGTTCTTTTTATACCTGGTTTCCCTTACTATATAATAAGATAATTAGTAACATTTGCCTTTTATTTATGATAGTGACTATTAGGCCAACAGTAATAATGTTTATCAAGAAGAAGAAAATCTTAGTCAATATCCTTTAGCAATGTTCAGTTTTGACATCTTTTGCTTTTGGAACAATGGAGACATCCATGTCAGCTTCAGTGGTTCATCTGATTAAGTTCCAAGATAGTTAAAGCCAGAACTTGACAGAGGAAAAATTATAAGCAGAATGTCTTATGATCCAACCAAGTATAGTGTTGATGGTTATCAATCTTACACATGTTATAGTTGACCCTAATTTTTTTTCTTTGTAATCAGTTTCTCAAAGATCTAGAATCTGTGCCGAGGAGTTAAATCAACATTATCCTTTGTCTACGTCATTTCTGTCACTTTGAAACAGAAAAAAGTTTTGTTCTATGAGTACTTTTCACAGATTTATCCAGATATAAATCTTCCTTTTGATTTTTTTCTGAAGCAAGACTCAAAAACTTGCCCAGGGTCAGAATTCATTCAAGATGCATTGGTCTCTCTTTGAGCACTGGTTTAATTTCCACCAGTTGTGCAGATTCTCTGAGTAGTAGCTGTTTGAGTTTCGTGGTAGCTTGGCAATGTTACTTTCAATGTTTTATTGGGCTTACTATTTTGCTGAAGGCTTAACAGGCTCATTTTCAGATTCTTAATCAAGAACAAGTTTAATGATTAAAGGTAATTATCTCCAGATTAAAGGGCTTTAAAAATTTATCAGCATTCCAAAATTTCACAAATAGCCCTCTGATAATCTAATTAAAGTCTTACTTTAGCTTCCTGACTATTTCAAGTCAGATACTTGTTCAACTTGTATCAAAACATTATCCATTGAAGCTGTTTCTGACAGTTCAGAAGCAGAAGTTGGCGTGTGTTAATAATATTTGTGTTGTTCCCTGGGGGAGGATGATCTACAGTGATCAGGTCTGCCTTCTTAATTGATTTTTAAAGGGAGATAATGTTAGTTTTCCTTAGTTATTAAGAGTCTATTTCTGTCATTCTGAAGTAGAGAACCTATTGGCTGTGTAATATACCTATGTGTACAGAAGAGACAAAATCATTTCCAGCAGCAAATCAGAATCAGCTGCTTTGCATTGTAGTAAAAGGCCTTTCACTTTCCCTTAGGTTTGCACCTAAAATAGTAATTAAATTTAGGAGCCATATTGTAAAGGAATTTGGTCTAGCCTAGAAGTATGGAATTTTGATGATAATTAAACACATACAGAAAACCCCACATTGTTTGTGGGAGTTGTTTACACAAGCTGGGGGGCAAAATCATTTTTTCTTAGTTCTGAAAATAATTTGAACTTCTTAAACAAACCTCGTTTTTTTAAAATGTGTACCTTAACATGTTAGTAACTAGCTGTTGTTTTAGAACTGACCTAAAGATTGAATTCTCATCATGGGATTTTTATAATATCAACCAACCAGACAGATCTCAATGATGCTTAAATGCAGACTCCAGAAGTACAATTTGTGAGGCAATTCATGTTATTGTTTTCATTTCTGTTGCTCCCTAGAAAGTTTTATTAGTGTTTTCTTGCCCTTCGTACTTTTCCAGGGGACTTGGTGGCAGCACTGAAAATGGGTTGGGCTGTGGGACAGGCAGGATAAGTCATGGCAGGAGTAGCAGAACTTGTCTGGGTACAGGTTTATGTGCTTCCAAAGATCAATGTGTGGGAGTGTTCGTCAAAAAACCTGGGTTTGTGGTTCCTTTTGTTCTTCAGCCTCTACTGTGGTTTAAGTTTTAGATGGGTTGCAAATATGATTTATAGTGCATGGCATGATGCAGTTAGAGAAAATTGGACTTTACATGGCAATGCAAATTTGAGTGGGGAAGGACTGCGAGTGAGTAACATGTTCTTGTGGGTGGTGAAGGAACAGTACAACATGGCTTATGGTGAGACTAGGGAGTAAGCATGTGAAAGTTTGTTTTGCATAAAGAAGGTGGCTTCCTGCCCTGTGGTCTGAGGGGAGCAGAACTAATGCCATCTCTTAAACATTTGAAAGGGGCTATTAAGTAGCACACCCATGCTGCTAAGAAAAGAACATACACAATAATACTTTTTACCAACGGACAGAACTAGATCCTCCAATTCTATTAAAGCCATGAAGTTCATCGATCATGATTCCCAATAGCCACGATTACAATATTTGTGATGCCCTGTTCCCAAGTACTTTTAAAGTTCTAAGCAAATGTCCGTGTTGTATGAGTAACAAATTATGCAAGCTGAGCATCCCTGAAGAACAGATTCCCATGGATTCAAGTTTGCCAATTCAGAGTTCCTAAGGATACTTAATGGCATGAGATCAAATTGTTGAAGCATATTTCATTCAGCCACCCAACAAACCTAGCTTGAACACTTTCTCTAAGCCAAAACATAACTACACATAAATGGCAAAAAAATGAAAGTAATTAGCACATCTTTAATTTAATTAAAATCTTAGACCTGAAAAGAACTGGGTTTTAGTCTTTGCTATTATAGTCTTATAAGCCTTGTTTTGACAATGCAGATATGTTGTAACTTCCCATATTTGAAAACACATTCAACACATTTTAATAACTATTTAACATATTTTTTATATGCTTAGGGTATTAATTTTTAAATCATAAAATGAGGAAATTGGGTTAGCATTGGCTTTCGGGGAAAGAGTTGGGTTTCAAATCCCACTATTGACACAATCTTTGTGGGAGTCTTAAAAAGTCTTGAATTTTGTTTGTGCATCTTCAAAGTAGTACTGCTTTCAGTCGTGTCTAACTCTTTGTGACCCATGGACTGTAGCCTACCAGGCTCCTCTGTCCATGGGATTTTCCAGGCAATAGTACTGGAGTGGACTGCCATTTCCTTCTCCAGGGGATCTTCCTGACCGAGGGATCGAATCTGGGTCTCCCACATTGTAGACAGATGCTTAACTGTCTGAGCCACCAGGGAAGTCCTTTGTAGGGCTACTGTATCAATATTAATGCAATGGGAACTGCTTAGAAAATAAACTGCCACAAAGGTGAACCTTACCCCATTTCCCCGTCCCCACCCCGCCACTGCTTAGTTAGTCTGGTACTGGAACCCCAGTGACTAAAATGTTGCAGTTCCCAACATTCAAGGTCTGGGCCTGGAGATCCAAGAAATGTTCAGACTGAGAGAGGGCATTGATTATTTTTCATGAAAGAAGAGAAAGCATTTAATTTTGGCTCATTGTTAGTCTAAGGCATAGGTCCAGCTCTGCTGGATTCAGCAAGCACCAAGCCAGCATCTACCTGGAGACTTTCTGTCATTTGGAAGCAGATGGGGCAGACCTAAGGGGAGAGGAAACAAGAACAAGCGTTTTCATGAACAACAGGGGAAAAACAATTTTCCAGAAGAGCACAAAATCTAACATAGGCAAATCGTTTTTGCAGGCACCAGGCACTAAAGGGTCAAGATATCTGACAACTGTCCATGGAGGTGAGAGTGGAACCAATTGCTCTGCATAGTGGCAAGAATGGAGATCTTGGGAGTATGGTGGGGAAGGCATGTCTCTGAGTAAGGCAGAAGTGCCAAAAGAAGATTTCATCTATTTTCACTTTTTGTCTCTGGTTCCATTCTTCCTAGAGACTTTCTCGGTTCTGTCCGCCCCTTCCTCGCCCCTTCTCTTGTTTGGAGAAATGAGGCAGGGGAGGGACAAACTTAACGTGCTGAGTGTCTGAGGCAAAGAAGGGGCCAGGTTGGGGACTGGGCTGGGTTTTAAGTTGCTTGTGCCAGCACCAGTGGTTAGCATGCACTCCACTAACCACAGTTCATTGGGCATTCCACAGATGGCTTGGCAGGCAGAAAAGTCGAATGCAAGTGCTACCTGTCCTTCTGACTTCTGCATCTGAGTCTGCCCCCTTACCTTCGTGCAAAAGGCAGCCATTTATACAACTTCATTAAAATTCTCTCATACCAAGTCCTGATTTTTCTGAAAAACCCTTAATAAAGGGTTTAATAAAGTTTAATAAAGTTTCATATTTGAGGGTAGGAGTGTGAGTTGCATTGTTGAGGTAAGCAGTGTGCATTTTCTGGGGGTAGTTCACACAGGAACTTAGAAAATACATGGGATCTCATTGTATTAGTGAGGGTCCTCCAGGGAAGATAGGATGGAGATAGATGCATAAAGATTTAGGATGAGGAGTTGACTCATGCAATTATGGAGGCTGAGAAGTAGCGTGATTGGCACTGTACAAACTGAAAGCTGGTGGCATACTTCAGTCTGTGTCTGAAGGCTTGAGAACCAGGGTGGGGGTCAGTGATGTAAATCCCTATCCAAGGACAGGGGAAATGAGGTGATATATCCTTTCGCAGATCTTCCTAGGTGGTGAAGTGGTAAAGAATCCACCTGCCAATCCAGGAAACAGAAGATTTATGTGTTCAACCCCTGGGTCAGGAAGATCCCCTGGAGAAGGAAAAGGCAACCTACTCCAATATTCTTGCATGGGAAATCCCATGGTCAGAGGAGCCTGGTGGGCTACAGTTGATGGGGTCACAGATCACAATGGTAGAAAATTCTTTAACAGATAGGAATACCAGACCACCTTACATGCTTCCTGAGAAATCTGTATGCAAGTCAAGAAGCAACAGTTAGAACCAGACATGGAACAACAGACTGGTTCCAGGTTGGGGAAGGAGTACATCAAGGCTGTATATTGTCACCTTGCTTATTTAACTTATATGCAGGGTCAGTTCAGTTCAGTTCAGTCACTCAATCATGTTCAACTCTTTGCGACCCCATGAATTGCAGCATGCCAGGCCTCCCTGTCCATCATCACCTCCCGAAGTTGACTCAGACTCACATCCATCAAGTCAGTGATGCCATCCAGCTATTCCATCCTCTATCGTCTCCTTCTTCTCCTGCCCCCAA
>SJYV01034337.1:1007298-1046631 GCA_006410875.1 Neotragus pygmaeus | reverse complement strand
ATTGTGATCCACACAGTCAAAGGCTTTGGAATAGTCAATAAAGCAAAAATAGATGTTTTTCTGGAACTCTCCTGCTTTTTCAATAATCCAGCAGTTGTTGGCAATTTGATCTCTGGTTCCTCTGCCTCTTCTAAAACCAGCTTGAACATCAGGAGCTTCACGGTTCACGTATTGCTGAAGCCTGGCTTGGAGAATTTTGAGCATTACTCTACTAGCATGTCAGATGAGTGCAATTGTGTGGTAGTTTGAGCATTCTTTGCATTGCCTTTCTTTGGAACTGGAATAAAAACTGACATTTTCCAGTCCTGTGGCCACTGCTGAGTTTTCCAAATTTGCTGGCATGTTGAGTGCAGCACTTTCACAGCATCATCTTTCAGGATTTGAAATAGCTCAACTGGAATTCCATCACCTCCACTAGCTTTGTTCATAGTGATGCTTTCTAAGGCCCACTTGACTTCACATTCCAGGATGTCTGGCTCTAGATGAGTAATCATACCATCGTGATTATCTGGGTCATGAAGATTTTTTTTGTACAGTTCTTCTGTGTATTCTTGCCACCTTTCCTTAATATCTTCTGCTTCTGTTAGGTCCTGACCATTTCTGTCCTTTATCGAGCCCATCTTTGCTGATGATGCAGGGGAAACAATTTAAACTCAAGTGACTTTGCCTGATTTTTAGACCTAAAAAAAACCTGGAGAGATGCTTACTTCTCATTAGCAATTGGCAATTTTAATAACACATGACTCTCAATGGCAAAGAGGGAGAAAGAAGATTTTGTACTGAATACAGGAGAGAAAGTAATTTCTTCAAGCTGTTGAAATACACTGATTATGACTCTTGTGATGAGAAAGAGGATGTACACTCTAGAAAATAAGCCACTTGTGAGAATTTAGCAAGGAAACAAACAAACAACAACAAAAACAACAACAACAAAAAAAACAATGGCAAAAAACTTGCCTCCTACATCAAATATTTCTGCTATGGTCCCATAAATGAAAACTAAAAGTACTTCAGCCTTAGGATACATATGGCCTTATAGTGTATATTGTATTTTCATTCCATGATGTCTTTCACTTACTCAAAATTGTTTGCAAACATCTAATTCATGTGTTATAATTCAGAACATATGCCACCGGAGATCATATGCTTTTACCCTCTTCTGTTCTAAATATAAATGTTACAGGTATTGTATTTTCTGGATATAATAATGTCATATTATTTCAGTTTTTACTTTGAGGAGCCAAGGATGTTTAAGAAATGAATGTCATATTTGGAGAAAGAGAATTCAACTGAAATCTTTGGTCATACAATAGTGAAATTGTGATCACTGAATTCTGAATATGTTTCTGTTAAGAACATGATATAGTTCCTTTAAATTATATTTTTGAGAAAAATTATTCTGTTAAGAAATTTAAATTTTACATTATTTTTTAACTTAAGTTTGTGTGTGTGCTAAATTGCTTCAATCATGTCCTACTCTTTGTGACCCTAGTCTACCAGACTCCTCTTGCATGGAATTCTCCAGGCAAGAACACTAGTGGGTTGCCATGCCTTCCTCCAGGAGACCTTCCTGACCCAGGGATTGAAGGTCAATCCCTTCCTGACCCCACTCTCGCATCTCTTACATTTCCTACATTGGCAGGCAGATTCTTTACCAAGGAGCAAGTAACTCATTCCTCACCAAAAAACAAAAAAGGGAAACGAAACATATTCTCAATATAGATATATTTTTTGAATATTTTTTATTCCTATTTCTATCTTATTTGTTGAAAAGTATATGTAGTAATTATGCACTGAAGAGTGAGAATTATCCTTTCAAGAAAACTAAGATAAGATTGGTGCCTGAGTAACCTTGAAAACAAACACAAAACTAAGGTCTAGAAAATATTACAAGTTATTATGTGGACTTTGTTAAACTCTTAAAAATTTATAGTTGACTTGGTGTAAACTTTGTTAATATTATTGTCCCTCCCTCCTCCCCACCCCCAGCTTCATGATCACTTAATGAAAAAAAATTTGACTTGATTGTTTCAGTTCAGTTCAGTCGCTCAGCTGTGTCTGACTCTTTGCAAACCCATGAACTGCACCACACCAGTCCTCCCTGTCCATCATCAACTCCTGGAGTTCACCCAAACTCATGTCCATCGAGTTGGTGATGCCATCCAGCCACCTCATCTTCTGTTGTCCCCTTCTCCTCCTGCTCCCAATACCTCCCAGCATCAGAGACTTTTCCAATGAGTCAACTCTTTGCATGAGGTGGCCAAANAGAGACATTACTTTGCCAACAAAGGTCCATCTAGTCAAGGCTATGGTTTTTCCAGTGGTCATGTATGGATGTGAGAGTTGGACTGTGAAGAAAGCTGAGTGCCGAAGAGTTGATGCTTTTGAACTGTGTTGTTGGAGAAGACACTTGAGAGCCCTTGGACTGCAAGGAGATCCAACCAGTCCATTCTGAAGATCAGCCCTGGGATTTCTTTGGAAGGAATGATGCTGAAGCTGAAACTCCAGTACTTTGGCCACCTCATGCGAAGAGTTGACTCATTAGAAAAGACCTTGATGCTGGTTGTGATTGAGGGCAGGAGAAGAAGGGGATGACAGAGGACGAGATGGCTGGATGGCATCACCGACTCAATGGATGTGAGTCTGAGTGAACTCCGGGAGTTGGTGATGGACAGAGAGGCCTGGCATCCTGCAATTCATGGGGTCGCAAAAGTCAGACATGACTGAGCGACTGGACTGAACTGAATGGAGAAATTCTTTACCTCTCCTTCTTTTCTAAGTGGTGATCTTTCTGGGTAGAGCATCCTAGATTGCATGTTTTTTACCTTTCACCACTTTTCATGTATCATAGACTCAATTCTGACCTATAAAGTTGATACAGAAAAGATAGCCTTATGGAAATTTCCTTTAATACGACTTTTTCTCTTGCAGCCTATAGAATTCATTCAGTTTTAATGTTTACCATTTAAACTAAATGCCTTGGGTTCATCTTGTTTAGAGCCATCTCTGCTTCTTGAACTTAGATGTCTATTTCCTTTTTCAGATTGAGAGAGTTTTCAGCCACCATTTCATGAAGTATATTTTTGTTCCTCTTCTCTCTCTTTTCTTTCTGGTACCCCTATAATGTAAATGTTGATACACTTAATGTTATTCCAAATATCTCTAAAAGAAGAACTCACTTTGGATTAGATCTCAAACATTAAAACAAAAAACATTCATATAAATAACAATTTTATTTGATTGATATCCTATTATATTCTATCCATAGGAGAAACACTTTATATTCAAAGGTACAAATAGATTGAAGTAAAAGGAAAGAAAAAAGATTTATCATGCAAACTAAAACCATAAGAAAAATGTGGTGGTTATATTAATATGAGACAAAATGGAATTTAGTGATAAAAATATTATAAAAATGTGACAGTGTACCAATCTTGAATATACTAAAATCTATTGAATTTTACAGTTTATAAATGTATGGGATTGTATTTTCACTAGTTGCATACAATCCCTCTAAATGCATTCACTTCGGTTCAGTCACACAGTCATTCTGAGTCTTTGTTACCCCATGGACTGCAGTGCGCCAGGCTTCCCTATCCATCACCAACTCCCAGAGCTTGCTCAAACTCATGTTCATCAAGTTTGTGATGGCATCCATCCATCTCATCCTCTGTCATCCCCTTCTCCTCCTGCCTTCAATCTTTCCAAGCATCAGGGTCTTTTCAAATGAGTTGGCTCTTCTCATCAGGTGGCCAGAATATTGGAGCTTCAGCTTTAGCATCAGTCCTTCCAGTGAATATTCAGGACAGATTTCCTATAGGATTGACTTGTTGGATCTCCTTGAAGTCCAAGGGACTCTCAAGAGTCTTCTCCAACACCACAGGTCAAAAGTCAAAAGCATCACTTCAGCACTCAGATTTCTTTATGGTCCAACTCTCATATCCATTCATGACTACTGGAAAACCCATAGCTTTGACTAGATTAATCTTTGTTGGCAAAAAAATATCTCTGCTTTTTAGCAAGCATTATTTAATTTAATGGCTGCAGAAACTATCTGCAGTGATTTTGGAGTTCAAGAAAATAAAGTCTGTCACTGTTTCCATTGTTTCTCCATTTATTTGCCATGAAGTGGTGGGACCAGATGCCATGATCTTAGTTTTCTGAATGTTGTTTTATGCAAACTTTTTCACTCTTCTCTTTTCACTTTCATCAAAAGTCTGTTCAGTTCCTCTTTGCTTTCTGCCATAAGGGTGGTGTCATCTGCATATCTGAGGTTATTGATCTTTCTCCTGGTAATTTTGATTCCAGCTTGTGCTTCATCCAGACTGACATTTTGCATTTCGTACTCTGTGTATAAGTTAAATAAGCAGGGTGACAATACACAGCCTTGACATACTCTTTCCCAATTTGGAACCAGTCTGTTTTTCCATGTCCAGTTCTAACTGTTGCTTCTTGAGCTGCATAGAGGTTTCTCAGGAGGCTGGTAAGGTGGACTGGTGTTCCCATCTCCTTAGGAATTTCCTACAGTTTATTGTGAGGCTTTGGCATAGTCAATAAAGCAGAAGTAGATGTTTTTTTCTGGAACTCTCTTTCTTTTTCAATGATCCAGTGGATGTTGGCAATTTGATCTCTGGTTCCTCTGTCTTTTCTAAATCTAGCTTGAACATCTGGAAGTTCTCAGTTCAGGTACTGTTGAAGCCTCACTTGGAGAAATTTGAGCATACTTTGCTAGCGTGTGAGATGAGTGCAATTGTGTGGTAGTTTGAGCATTCTTTGGCATTGCCTTTCTTTGGGATTAGAATGAAAACTGACATTTTCCAGTCCTGTGGCCACTGTGGAGTTTTCCAAATTTGCTGGCATATTGAGTGCAGCACTTTCATAGCATTATCTTTTAGGATTTGAAATAGCTCAACTGGAATTCCACCACCTCCACTAGCTTTGTTCATAGTGATGCTTCCTAAGGCCCACTTGATTTCAGATGCAAGGATGTCTGGCTCTAGATGAGTGATCACACCATAGTGGTTGTCTAGGTCATTACAATCTTTTTTGTATAGTTCTTCTGTGTATTCTTGCTACTTCTTAATATCTTCTGCTTCTGTTATGTCCATACCATTTCTGTCCTTTATTGTGGCCATCTTTACATGAGATATTCCCTTGGTATCTCTAATCTTCTTGAAGAGATCTCTCATCTTTCCTATTCTATTGTTTTCCTCTATTTCTTTGCATTGATCACTGAGTAAGGCTTTCTTATCTCTCCTTGTTATTCTTTGGAACTCTGCATTCAATTAGGTATATATTTCTTTTTCCTATGCCTTTAGCTTCTCTTCTTTTCTCAGCTATTTGTAAGGCCTCCTTAGATAACCATTTTGCCTTTTTACATTTGTTTTTTGGGGGCTGGTTTTGATCTCTGTCTCCTGTACAATGTCATGAACCTTAGTCCATAGTTATTCAGAACTAAATGCATTAGGGTTATTTTAAAATATTCATAAAGCAAAATAATTTAAATATAATCCTAAAAGTTGAAAAGAGAGCAATTGTCCTCTTCAGTTTAAAATTTTTATATTGGTCAAACAACCCTGTTGTCTTACTCTTCTTTTTTCAGGTGAGGAAACTAAAGTGATTTGCCTGAGATCAGTTGACAGTGAAAGACTTAGGACTAGCATCTTAGAATTTGGACTTGTTTTATTCATATATTTAACTTGACTGTCTGCCATATGTAGAAAATTCTACTTGAAATTGAGGATCCAGTGGAAAATAAAGACAGAAATGGATCTTTCTTAGGTATTTCAGTTCCATTGAATAAGGGCAGTATTCTAATAACTGCAACTGTGGTGAGAGTTATAAAAAGTATGATAGAGGAAAACAGTAATTTGGTAGTGGAAGGAACTAATTAATACAAGGCTCTCTTGTGACAATGACAAGTGAGTTGAATTGTGATGGAAAACAAGGCACAGGTAGGAAGAGGGGGAGAGAGTATTTCTATCATAATGAATCTGTGGTTAGAGGGAGCAGAATTCATTTGTCCAATAAAAAAGAAGCTTGTTTGGCCCACTGAATTACCTAGTAACTTACATTGTAGGATTCTTTTTTAAATATTTCCTTGGGTAGGAATTATCTTGGTAAGATAGAATTTATTTTGAATTCTATATGTCCCATGTCTTTCCACATACTTGTCATTTCTTTGTAAACATTGCTTTTGAGTTTAAAACTTTTGAAATAAGTAATACTTGAATGATACCGTATCTTCAAGTCCAACAGATTGAGTATGAAGTAGTTTTTATGATAATCTTAATTTTTCCTTTTTGTTATGGGAGATTACCATATTATATAAAAAGCATCAATACAAAGTCATATATTCAAATTGTGAGAAAGTTCTAGAGTTAGGCATTTTTATACTGCAAAATAGAGAAGCCCAAATTTTCATTCAATCTTTGATGTTCTTACCAGCATCTTATTTTAATATACTTTTTCTTTATCTTTAGCCAGCAAATGTAGAACAGCTAAAGTGCAACGTTAAAGACTCAGTGGTGCATATCTGATTGAATAACCAATAAACAAAATACAGTGTTTCATTTTCCCTGAAACTGCAGGCCTTATTTTTGCAAAGACAGATCATGAAGGGAAAACACAGGTCTGATCTGAGAATTTGATTGTTTAATTTCTTTTTCCTGAATTTCTCTCTTGTCCTATATGTTCTGGTCATGTTGTCTTCCACAGGTTGCTTAAAATGTCTGGGTGAGTCTAAGGAACAAAACTCCTCTGTGTATTCTACCAATATGGAACTGATTTGAAGTGAGAGAAAATATAGAAAATTTGTAAATTGATTATATTATACAGTAATAAGCAGAAGAAACTAGGCCTCTGTCTTTTGACATCTAACATGTAGACTAAGGTAGAAATATCAGTGACAGCACTGATCTATAGATCAATTCTATTGAATTCACAAACATGCTTTAGAATTTTTAAAATTAGTCTATCAACATTTGAAACTTAAGTGTTACTTATACAAAAGTGGAGGTTTAAATTCTCATAAAAACATCAAACAGTCTGGTAGCACTGGGTCAACAGTAATTCATTGGAATGGCAATTGTGCCTTTTAAAAAAGCTGTGAACTCTAGTTTGTCACCATATCCATCTGGCCTTTTTAATTTATTTACATAACTTGCTAAACACCCTTAGGCATTTGATTGTTTTCTCAGCACATGCATTACTGTTCTTCGTGTGCAAGAAAGTACAATTGAACAGGTTAAGAACTATTCAGAGGCTATTTTTACTTGCAAGATAGAAAGTTAGACTTGCTTCAGTTTATGAATTCTGGCAGAAGACATGAGACTCTTGGGTCAAAGACAAAGGACTTTATTAAAGCAGTAGCCTGAGTATCAGCATTTTGTTTTACTAATTTTATGAACCCAAATTCCTACAGGGTGCTTTGTGTATGATATTGATGGAAATCTGACCTATGTACAGATTCTGTTTTCATACATTCCAGATCAGGAACAAGTTTTTATGGATGAAAGAAATTTTAGAATTTTGAGTGATTGGAATGTTGAAGGCTAGCTGAATATAGACTTATTATTTAATTAGTATTTTATTAGATATATATCAGGGATATGTATGTGAAATTTTTGTGTATATTTTATCAAATTAAGGTGATTTAAAATTTTCTTATTTTGAGGCAGAGGGGGCGGGAAGATGGCGGAGGAATAAGACGGGAGATCACTTTCTCCCACACAATTTCATCAAAAGANGGGAGTAGGAGAGGGCGGGATGATCTGGGAGAATAGCATTGAAGAATATATACTATTATGTAAGAAACGAATCACCAGTCTATGTTTGATACAGAATGCAGGACGCTTGGGGCTGGTGTACGGGGATGATCCAGAGAGACGTTGGGGGGTGGGAGGTGGGAGGGGGACATGAGATTGGGAGCTTGTGTGAACCTGTGGTGGATTCGTGTCGATGAATGGCACACCCAATAGAGTATTGTAAAGTTAAATTTAAAAAAATAAATAAATTTATAAAAAAAATAAATAAAATTTTCTTATTTTGAGATAATTTTAGATGAACAGAATTATAAAAATAGAATTTCTGAAACTTTTCACCCACTTTCCCTTACGTTAACATCTTATTTAATCATAAGACTCTTGCCAAAGCTAACAAATTAATCGTGTACAATACTATTAGATAAACTACAAATTTATTCAGATTTCACCAGATGTTTTGTTTATTTCTGTTCTTCTGGCCCAGGATTCAAGCCAGCATCTCATATTGCATTTAGTTCCCATGTCTCCCCTATTTCCATCATCGATGAGTTGCTCAGTCTTTCTTTGTATCTTACTGCCTTGACTCTTATGAAGAGAATTGATCATTATATTAGAACATTCCTTAATTTGCATTTGTTTGATGTTTTGTAAGGTTAATTTAGGGTTATTCATTACTAGAAAGAATACTGCAGAGGTGATGTGTCCTCATTAATGTATCATAATGGGGCATACAGTGTCAGTATATACTGCTAGTAATATTACCATTTACTACTTGGCCAGGATGTTCCACTGTAAAGTCTACTCTTGTTTTTTTTTCTTCGTGATTACTAAATATTTTGAAGGAGATTCTGTTCTGCTCATTAGATTAAGTATTCATTAGGATCTTGACTACAGCAATGATTATTACAGTGTTCTCCTATTGATTGTCAATTTCCCTCATTCTTCCTGCATTTATTAATTGAAATTCTTCTATAAAAAATTAGTTGTGGACTTCCTGGTGGCTCAGCGGTAAAGAATCTGCCTGTCAATGCAGGAGACAGTTTCAATCCCTGGTCTGGGAAGATCCCACATGCTATGAAGCAACTAGGCCCGTGGGCCACAGCTACTAAGCCTGTGCTCTGAAACTTGGGACCCACAGCCCAATGCGCTGCAACTGCTGAAGACTGTGTGCCTTAGAGCCTCTGCTCTGCAATGAGATAAGCCACTGTAATGAAAAGCCTGGGCATTGTAATGAAGAGTAGCCCCTGCTCTCTACAACTAGAGAAAAGTCCATGTGAAGCAACGAAGATTCAGCACAACCAAAAATAAATAAATAAATTTATTTAGAAAAGAATAGTTGTCCTTTTTACTTATTTATGTCAGTGTGATCTCATGTATATTTTATCAGTGGGGGGAAGAAGACAGTACTATTGTTTATTTGCATGCTCAACTTCTTCCAACTATTGCCATTAGGGATTCTTTTTATTGGCCTCTTTGCCCTTTCAAATGTTCTCATTATTTTTTATTTTTGATTACTTCCTTTCTTCCTTTCTTTCTGGCATCACAAGATACTCTAGGTCTACATTTTCTCTGTGCCAGGCTTGCACCCTGCAGAGGGAATTAAGCAGAGCCCAAGTTCTGTCTCCGTAGTGACTCTAGAGTTTGCTTTCTGAAACAGTGTTCATAGAAGAAAAGATATGAAGTATTTCTGTGTTTTTGAACCAGTTGTTCTGATTCCTAAACCAGGACCTGAGTAGTCTTTTCTTTATTATAAATCCCTATCTCTCTCTCTACTCTGTTATGTTTCCCTTTCTCTATCCTCTTTTTTTCTTCCAGTTTCATTGAAATAGAATTGAGATAGAGCCTGTATAATTTTAAGGTATATGCCATAATGATTTGATTTACACATCATGAAGGCTTTAAATAAAGAAGTTAGTGAAAGAGAAACTAATGAAAATGTTAAATATGTGGAAAATGATATGAAGAAATAAAAGAATTGACATACAGAAAAGCTAAATTGAAAAATAATTCATTAAATTATTTGTTTCATAAAAATAGTAAGACTATTAAAAATGAGAGAAGACAGAAATACAAATGACACTGGGAATAAGATTGGAGAAATATAGATAGGATTGAAATAATTATTATGGTAGGAATATTTAATTGAAATTATTGTTTTTTAAAGAAATACTAGCATTAAATTAAATTAAGAAAGAAAAATCTAAAGAAAATAAACCATTGAAATTTAAAATATCAAAAATTGTTTCTCTAAAAGGTGCTAATGCAAGTAGTTTGACAATGGATGCTTTCAATTTTTCTAGCACTTAAAAATGGAAACACTTCTAATTCATTTTATAAAAACAGCAAAATGATAATGAAAAAACATGGTCAATATAGATCCCAAAGGCCTCACATATTTATGAATATCAATGAAAAAAATCCTAAGATGATATTAGCTGTCCAATTTACAAATGTGTTAATTATCTGCTTTATTTCAGGTATTTTAGAATTGTCCAGCATTAGAAAATATATTTAAAGATTTTTAATGACATTGATTTTCTTTCTAATTTTTCAAGCTGATACATGTTCATTGCAAGCTACTGGACAGACATAAAAGCATAAAGCAAAAATTAGTGATCATCCATAATCTCCACACCTGAGAGGTAACTATCATTAGCATTTTGATGAATTTTCTCCCAGTGTCTATATTTTTTACCTTTATTTTTTAAGTTGAAGTATAATTGACTTCAACTTATAAGATAACATCACTCTTTTATGCAGGGTGACACCACCCTTATGGTAGAAAGCAAAGAAGAACTAAAGAGCCTCTTGATGAAAGTGAAAGAGGAGAGTGAAAAAGTTGGCTTAAAACTCAACATTCAGAAAACTAAGATCACAGTATCCAGTCCCATCACTTCATGGCAAATAGATGGGGAAACAATGGAAACAATGAAAGACTTTATTTTCTTGGGCTCCAAAATCACTGCAGATGGTGTCTGCAGCCATGAAATTTAAAAGATGCTTGCTCCTTGGAAGAAAAGCTATGACCAACCTAGACAGCATATTAAAAAGCAGAGACATTACTTTGCCAACAAGGTCCGTCTAGTCAAAGCTATGGTTTTCCAGTAGTCATGTATGGATGTGAGAGTTGAACTATAAAGAAAGTTGAGGGCTGAAGAATTGATGCTTTTGACCTGTGGTGTTGGAGAAGACTTTGGAGAGTCCCTTGGACTGCAAGGAGATCCAACCAGTCCTGAATGTTCATTGGAAGGACTGATGTTGAAGCTGAAGCTCCAATAATTTGGCCACCTGATGCAAAGGACTGACTCATTTGAAAAGACCCTGATGCTGGGAAAGATTGAAGGCGGGAGGAGAAGGTGAGGACAGAGGATGAGATGGTTGAATGGTATCACTAACTCAATGAACATGAGTTTGAGCAAGCTCTGGGATTTAGTGATGGACAGGGAAGCCTGCCGTGGTGCAGTCCATGGGGTCGCAGAATTGGACACAACTGAGCAACTGAACTGAACTGATAATTGACTTATGTCTCTATTTTAGTTTCACGTGGTCGATTTCATACTTGTTGACAGTGATTTCATACTTCAATACATTAAGACAGAATATTGTCTTGTTGACCTTAGTTGAGAATGCGCAGGTAGGGTGACTTAGATTTTTCTCTACTCTATGTATGTTCATAAAGTACTACAAAAGCATGACAGTTATTGATGTTGGGGTTTATAAGTACATTTGAGTGAGTGGGTGAATTTGCAGATATGGAATTCATGAATAATGAGGATAAACTATAATATGAATACTCCATGATACGTCCAGTTATTCAGTTTCTTCTGGGGACTTCATCAGTCAGCACAGTGGTCATCTTGTTTGTTCCAGGAATTCTAATAGGAGATCTTGTTTTTGGTATCNTGCAACTGCTGAAGACTGTGTGCCTTAGAGCCTCTGCTCTGCAATGAGATAAGCCACTGTAATGAAAAGCCTGGGCATTGTAATGAAGAGTAGCCCCTGCTCTCTACAACTAGAGAAAAGTCCATGTGAAGCAACGAAGATTCAGCACAACCAAAAATAAATAAATAAATTTATTTAGAAAAGAATAGTTGTCCTTTTTACTTATTTATGTCAGTGTGATCTCATGTATATTTTATCAGTGGGGGGAAGAAGACAGTACTATTGTTTATTTGCATGCTCAACTTCTTCCAACTATTGCCATTAGGGATTCTTTTTATTGGCCTCTTTGCCCTTTCAAATGTTCTCATTATTTTTTATTTTTGATTACTTCCTTTCTTCCTTTCTTTCTGGCATCACAAGATACTCTAGGTCTACATTTTCTCTGTGCCAGGCTTGCACCCTGCAGAGGGAATTAAGCAGAGCCCAAGTTCTGTCTCCGTAGTGACTCTAGAGTTTGCTTTCTGAAACAGTGTTCATAGAAGAAAAGATATGAAGTATTTCTGTGTTTTTGAACCAGTTGTTCTGATTCCTAAACCAGGACCTGAGTAGTCTTTTCTTTATTATAAATCCCTATCTCTCTCTCTACTCTGTTATGTTTCCCTTTCTCTATCCTCTTTTTTTCTTCCAGTTTCATTGAAATAGAATTGAGATAGAGCCTGTATAATTTTAAGGTATATGCCATAATGATTTGATTTACACATCATGAAGGCTTTAAATAAAGAAGTTAGTGAAAGAGAAACTAATGAAAATGTTAAATATGTGGAAAATGATATGAAGAAATAAAAGAATTGACATACAGAAAAGCTAAATTGAAAAATAATTCATTAAATTATTTGTTTCATAAAAATAGTAAGACTATTAAAAATGAGAGAAGACAGAAATACAAATGACACTGGGAATAAGATTGGAGAAATATAGATAGGATTGAAATAATTATTATGGTAGGAATATTTAATTGAAATTATTGTTTTTTAAAGAAATACTAGCATTAAATTAAATTAAGAAAGAAAAATCTAAAGAAAATAAACCATTGAAATTTAAAATATCAAAAATTGTTTCTCTAAAAGGTGCTAATGCAAGTAGTTTGACAATGGATGCTTTCAATTTTTCTAGCACTTAAAAATGGAAACACTTCTAATTCATTTTATAAAAACAGCAAAATGATAATGAAAAAACATGGTCAATATAGATCCCAAAGGCCTCACATATTTATGAATATCAATGAAAAAAATCCTAAGATGATATTAGCTGTCCAATTTACAAATGTGTTAATTATCTGCTTTATTTCAGGTATTTTAGAATTGTCCAGCATTAGAAAATATATTTAAAGATTTTTAATGACATTGATTTTCTTTCTAATTTTTCAAGCTGATACATGTTCATTGCAAGCTACTGGACAGACATAAAAGCATAAAGCAAAAATTAGTGATCATCCATAATCTCCACACCTGAGAGGTAACTATCATTAGCATTTTGATGAATTTTCTCCCAGTGTCTATATTTTTTACCTTTATTTTTTAAGTTGAAGTATAATTGACTTCAACTTATAAGATAACATCACTCTTTTATGCAGGGTGACACCACCCTTATGGTAGAAAGCAAAGAAGAACTAAAGAGCCTCTTGATGAAAGTGAAAGAGGAGAGTGAAAAAGTTGGCTTAAAACTCAACATTCAGAAAACTAAGATCACAGTATCCAGTCCCATCACTTCATGGCAAATAGATGGGGAAACAATGGAAACAATGAAAGACTTTATTTTCTTGGGCTCCAAAATCACTGCAGATGGTGTCTGCAGCCATGAAATTTAAAAGATGCTTGCTCCTTGGAAGAAAAGCTATGACCAACCTAGACAGCATATTAAAAAGCAGAGACATTACTTTGCCAACAAGGTCCGTCTAGTCAAAGCTATGGTTTTCCAGTAGTCATGTATGGATGTGAGAGTTGAACTATAAAGAAAGTTGAGGGCTGAAGAATTGATGCTTTTGACCTGTGGTGTTGGAGAAGACTTTGGAGAGTCCCTTGGACTGCAAGGAGATCCAACCAGTCCTGAATGTTCATTGGAAGGACTGATGTTGAAGCTGAAGCTCCAATAATTTGGCCACCTGATGCAAAGGACTGACTCATTTGAAAAGACCCTGATGCTGGGAAAGATTGAAGGCGGGAGGAGAAGGTGAGGACAGAGGATGAGATGGTTGAATGGTATCACTAACTCAATGAACATGAGTTTGAGCAAGCTCTGGGATTTAGTGATGGACAGGGAAGCCTGCCGTGGTGCAGTCCATGGGGTCGCAGAATTGGACACAACTGAGCAACTGAACTGAACTGATAATTGACTTATGTCTCTATTTTAGTTTCACGTGGTCGATTTCATACTTGTTGACAGTGATTTCATACTTCAATACATTAAGACAGAATATTGTCTTGTTGACCTTAGTTGAGAATGCGCAGGTAGGGTGACTTAGATTTTTCTCTACTCTATGTATGTTCATAAAGTACTACAAAAGCATGACAGTTATTGATGTTGGGGTTTATAAGTACATTTGAGTGAGTGGGTGAATTTGCAGATATGGAATTCATGAATAATGAGGATAAACTATAATATGAATACTCCATGATACGTCCAGTTATTCAGTTTCTTCTGGGGACTTCATCAGTCAGCACAGTGGTCATCTTGTTTGTTCCAGGAATTCTAATAGGAGATCTTGTTTTTGGTATCATTCTAGTATCCCAGTCACTTTCCTAGGATTCTTTGTCTCTAATCCTGTTAGTAATCATGGCTCTCTAGAGAATCGTATAATTTCTGAAAAAAAATTCTAGTTTTTATGAGTGAAACCTAGAAATTACACTAAGTATACAATTGAAAGACAGTGTAAAGAATGCTTTCGAACCTCACTTAAATTCTGAAGTAACACAAATTTCCCTTCCTTTGCCCACAGCCTTCAGGATGGGGAAAAGAGCAACAAAACAGCCCTTAAAGAAATTTTCTTTGAATGAGTTCCTTCTTAAGTAAAGCTTTTGGACATGTTTTTTGTGTAAAGCAACATATATTTGAAAAAGCCTCTGAAGTTATTAATCCAAGAAAAGTTCCATGTAACACAAAGTGAATAGAACTAGGGTGTACTTAAAGAGTTCATCTTCCTAAGGTGATTCTCAGTTGTAATTCTGTATTATGATTATGAAATGGAAATATCTTATTTGGTAAAAATTCATTATTCTTTGAGGTTAATTATGAGAAGAGCCACAAATATCCTCTTTTCACAATATTTTTTTATTGTTCAGTGACTGCACTTGAGTATAAATTAATTTTAAAGACATCCTGCTTCAAGAACCAACAGATTTTCTTGGCACATTTTGATTCAGTTTTGTGCCTCTCCATCATTTCTACACCACAAGATGGAAATATGATCAAGTGTTTGTCTTAAGTTTTTCCATTCTCCCATTCTTTCTCATACATTTGGAGTCATTTTATTAGTGGGAAGTTAGGGTATACTTCAGAAAATAAAAGCTATTTTTACCACAAAACAAATGAACAGACAAACAACCTTTGCAGAAAATGATATATGTATTTATTTATTGCACTTAGGATGCCTCCAGGATGAATGTATGTGATTAGCAGGAAAACATGAAATCCAGTTCTTTGCCTTTAATGAAATCATTTGGATTTGCTTAAAAATGTTCTTTATTCTTTAGTCATGAACCATGAATGCCTTAGGAAGGAAAAGGTCCTGTTACTCCTTAGATTCCTTGGACTAAAGTTTTCTGAGAGATGAGTGATAAATTCTGTGGACTACTCAGACTCAGTCAGTTTTTGAAATGTACTGAATAATGCTCTTAAGGAATGAATAAATTTGAGTCTCATCTTCAGAATTCACCGTACTTTTGAATTGGTTTTATATAGCTTTGGGAGGTGGGCAAGCTACCTCTTTTCCAATCTTCAGAAGACATTAGTATCTGGAAAATGAGATGAACAATTAACATCTTTATATAGTCATTCAGGACACTCAAATATATTATTATTATTGGAAATTAAATGGCTAACCTAAAAAAGTTTTATTTAATGGTATTATAATTTTTAAAGCCCACAGGAATGCTTTTATTTAGAATATTGGTTGTTTGTTCCTTCTTGAGTGCTTGGTCAAATGAGTTGAAAAGGTTTTCCAAAGGACTGGGAACATATCTTAATATCAGCTTCCAAGTCTTTTCTTGAATCTCTTAATAGGGTTGCATACAAAGAATTAGGTATCCCTGGATCTCATTCATAGCCTTACTTTACTTTACCAGCATTTGGGAGGGGATCACATGACATGCTGTCAACACTAGCATGACCAATATATCATTGTGGAATAGGCTTATGACCATGGTAAGCTTTTCTTGGCAGCCCAACATTTTGAAATATCTGCCAGGTCTATTGATGCTGCCAAATGTTTCATTAGGTCACTATAGAACTCTGGTGCTTTTCTTTGTATTAAGAAGCAGAACTCTCATTTGGAATTACATACAGAAAGAGCTGGAAGTAGCCTTAGAAATTATCTAGTCTGGTCCTCATATTACTGATGAGGAAGCAGAGGTCCAGAAGAACTGACTTGCCCAACATCACAGAATAAGTTAGTGACAAAGCCAGCACTTAATAATCTGTTCCCTTAGGCGTCAATTCCCTCTCATTAATGTCTGTTCCACTGTGTAAAAGCCACTCAACTTTGCCAAATAGATGGAAGTGAAAGTGGTGAGCAGATGGAAACAGGCCAAGTAATGAGGTATACCTTTTCATTATTCTCACTTAGATCATGAATTTAAAAATCTTTTTTTGGGGTTTGTTTTAGCATTTTTTTTTTTTTTTACAAGGCTTGGTTTACTTAAAGTCTCCTCTTTGGTACTTTTTTCTGATTTGCTTTTTCCTGAGTAACAGCATAAACACAGCAAATTGCACAAGTCTTAGGTATATATCTGAAATTTATATAAAGATATGCATCACACATTTGTCAGACAAATGAAGATATGGCTCATACCCATCACTACAGAGTGTTCCCTTGTGCCTCTTTGCAGTCAATCTGAATCTCTTATGCCCACCAGAGACAACCATTTTATGATTTCCATAATCATTTAGGTTTTTGCTTGTTTCCAGAATTCACGTAAATAACATTATACAGTATGTACTCTTTTGTGGCTACTTCTGCTTGACAAACGTTTTGAGATTCTTCAAGTTGCAGTTATATTAGTGGTTTTTCCCTTTTATTTTCTCCATAATATCTTTTTGTGTAAATGGTACCATCAGTTGTTTATTCATCCTCTTGCTGATAAATGTATTGTTTTCAGTTTGGGCTTATTACTAATAAAGCTGCTGTGGACATTTTTGTGTAGGACTTTTTATTGACATATACATTTATTGATCTTGGGACTATACCTAGGAGTGGAACTGCTAAGTCATAAAGTAGGTGATGCTTAACTTTCTTAGACGCTGCCACACAGTTTTCCAAAGATATTGTACCCTGTTACACTCACAGCAACTTTATATGAATACTTCATTTGCTCCACATTTTGCCCCAATATGATATTGTTAGTGTGAAGTTTGGTCATTTTTGGTTGCTCTGTAGTGAGATCTCATTGTGGTTTTGATTTTTTATTGCTCTCATGATGAGTGATGTTGAACATCTTTTCATGTGCTGATTGGCTATTCATTTAGGAATTTCTGTGAACATCTGCTTAAGATTTTGCCCATTTATAAAAATTGCATTTGTCTCTTTGTTATTAATTTATAAGAGCTCTTTGACAAGGATATCTATTATAAATATTTTCATTAGTGTCTAATGTCATTTCATTTTATTTATGATAATTTTTGATGAATAGTTTTAAGTTTTGATGAAATCAAATGTAACCTTTTTCTTGAAGATCATGGCATCCAGTCCCATCACTTCATGGGAAATAGATGGGGAAACAGTGGAAACAGTGTCAGACTTTATTTTGGGGGGCTCCAAAATCACTGCAAATGGTGATTGCAGCATTGAAATTAAAAGACGCTTACTCCTTGGGAGAAAAGTTATGACCAACTTAGATAGCATATTGAAAAGCAGAGACATTACTTTGCCGACTAAGGTCCGTCTAGTCAAGGCTATGGTTTTTCCTGTGGTCATGTATGGATGTGAGAGTTGGACTGTGAAGAAAGCTGAGCACCGAAGAGTTGATGCTTTTGAACTGTGGAGTTGGAGAAGACTCTTGAGAGGCCCTTGGACTGCAAGGAGATCCAACCAGTCCATTCTAAAGGAGATCAGTCCTGGGTGNAAAGCTGAGCACCGAAGAGTTGATGCTTTTGAACTGTGGAGTTGGAGAAGACTCTTGAGAGGCCCTTGGACTGCAAGGAGATCCAACCAGTCCATTCTAAAGGAGATCAGTCCTGGGTGTTCTTTGGAAGGACTGATGCTAAAGCTGAAACTCCAGTACTTTGGCCACCTCATGCGAAGAGGTGACTCATTGGAAAAGACTCTGATGCTGGGAGAGATTGGGGGCAGGAGGAGAAGGGGATGACAGAGGATGAGATGGCTGGATAACATCACTGACTCAATGGACATGAGTCTGAGTGAACTCCGAGAGTTGGTGATGGACAGGGAGGCCTGGCATGCTGCAATTTATGGGGTCGCAAAGAGTCGGACAAGACTGAGTGACTGAACTGAACTAGTGATAGTTATGTTCTAATGTATTTTCTCTAAGATTTTTATATTTTTATCTCCTATACTTTTTAAAAATAAATTTTACAAGATTAGCTTTTACTTTAAATTCTTGACTCACTTTCTGAACAGCCTTTGATACTGCCACTTTCTTCTGAGCCCGTGATCAGTGGAGACAACAAAATGAAAAATTTCAGGTACAACTTCATGAATGTATAACACATTGCAATATACTTTTTCCCTGAGATACTGTATATATATGTAGGCAGAAAGGCCTCTTTTCCTTATACTTCTTTCAAATAACTTAAGTAACCAATGAGAAAGCACTATTATCCTCAGAGCTATGAATTTCTGCTCTCTATATCATGTGATGGAAGTGGCAGTCCTATTCCTTCAGTTGTTAGAGCTTTGTAGTTTGATACTAAAGCTTAGTGGCCTTTCCTCTGATTGTTCATTTAAAACTTACATTTGAATATACCACTCTAGCTCATTTATGACATCTATTGGCTAATATTTATTTATTTATTTTTAATATTTATTTTTGATAGCCATATATGATATTTCTCATTACACATTTGCATATATGAATTTCAGTTCAGTTCAGTTCAGTCACTCAGTCGTGTCCAACTCTTTGTGACCCCATGAATCGCAGCACACCAGGCCTCCCTGTCCATCACCAACTCCCGGAGTTCACTCAGACTCGTGTCCATCGAGTCAGTGATGCTATCCAGNAGATTGTAATGATGACCCTGTATCTGAGACAACAAAAGGACACAGACATAGACAATGGACTTTTGGCCTCAGAGGGAATAGGAGAGGGCGGGATGATCTGGGAGAATAGCATTGAAGAATATATACTATTATGTAAGAAACGAATCACCAGTCTATGTTTGATACAGAAGGTATGCATTTAATGTGGGTTTTAAAAATGCCTGTACAGAATGATGCTGATCTTTAAAGAAATTCTTTATAGGGTATTAACATTTACCTGGGAAAATTAGAAATTGGGTAAATGAGGAAGAATTACAGAATGAGGAAATATAATAAAGCATACAAGAAGAAAGACTAAGGATGTAAATGAAACAATGCCTTTTCAAGTTTAATTTGAAAATTAGAATGTATAAATGAAAGCAGTAGGTGATAACTTTTGCCATTTTGACTGAGGACAGACTAAAGAGGTTCAGGGCTTCCTGGGTAGCTCAGCTGGTAAAGAATCTACCTGCAATGTGGGAGACCTGGATTTGATCCTAGGGTTGGGATGATCTCCTGGAGGAGTCATGGCAACCCACTCCAGTGTTCTTGCCTGGAGAATCCCCATGGACAGAGGAGCCTGGTGGGCTGCAGTNTAGCTCAGCTGGTAAAGAATCTACCTGCAATGTGGGAGACCTGGATTTGATCCTAGGGTTGGGATGATCTCCTGGAGGAGTCATGGCAACCCACTCCAGTGTTCTTGCCTGGAGAATCCCCATGGACAGAGGAGCCTGGTGGGCTGCAGTCCATGAGGTCTCAAAGACTTGGGCATGACTGAATGACTAAGCACAGCACAAAGGGGTTCGGACAACAAAGTCACTTCACCCTTTACATGATAGGGTTTAGGGAACAAAGCCACTGCAGGGGTTCAGGTGGAAGAAGATGGGGTAGTCCTGGAATGGACTGAAGACATGCAGAGACTGGGGCCAATAAGACAAACAGAACAATTTCAGTTTCCCAGCAGAGAGGTAGTAAGGACTGCTGAAGTGGAAGATTGATGCAGGAGGGAAGATACAAGAGTTATTTCAGTTTTCTGGGAGGGGAAGGAAATGACACCAAGAATTTGAACATGGTTGTTCAGGGAAAAGAAAAAGGAAGTTAGCAAAAAAAAAGAATGTTTAGGAGGAGAATATTTAGTTTAGAAATGCTCTATGGGCAGGGTTTGAGCTTTGTAGATGTGACTGAGATTCTAGCGCCATCACTTAACAGCTGCACGACATTGACTATGTTGTATGACTGCACCAAGTCTTCCTAAATTCATTCATCATACGTGAAAATGGGATAAATAGTACCTGTCTCAAATAACTGTTCTGAAGATTATTATTTGAATCTATGAAAGTACTCAGGACTTTTAGGTATGAGATGTAGTGGAACATTAGATAGCTGAGTAGATAGTTTTCTCTGTATTGTTGGCATTTTATGGAGGTCAGAACTGGGGTACAGGAAGTTCAGTGATTTGTGATTGTCCTAAGCTTAAATTATTTCACTCTGTTGGTCTTTGTATTTCTCCCAACTTTAGCTATTGTAGACATATTAAAGTGAATATCTTTGTATACATAGTATTTTTCTTCTCTTTTTTAACTTCTCATTTCCTTAATACTTTCTAGAGGGAAAAAAGCCCAAATGACAAAGTATTTGGTCAAATATGGAGTTTCATTTCCTGAAAAAATAATATTTTATTTCCTTACACATTCCGGAATTGTGTATAGGCTCTGACTATACTAGTTAAACAAAAAGCTCAAATCCTAAAATCTTCATCTTCCGATGTTTTCCAGCCTGTGGTTTGTCTTTGGATCAGCAATAATTGCCTGGACAGCTATAAGGCCTCATTAATTTTTGTTTGTGTTCTGTGTTCTTTATGCAATGATGGAAGAAATAACATTTTCTGTGTCTGAAATGAACAACTGTATTTGATATAAATATTCCTGATCTAAAATGAAAATTGCATTAGGTATCTCTGCATAATCATCAGGGCAACAAAACTGAAGGTTAGCCAAAACCATTATAACAACTTCAAAATCAGGAATATTTACATTTAAATTTATTTTTAAGTGGCATTATCAATATATTTTTATATTATCAGATGCCAAATATTTAATTTTTTCAGTGCTACAAACATACAACTTATAGCTAACACAAAGACCTAGTTAACTGTGCTTTATTAATTAGTAATCTCTAAAGGATAGTTAAGGGCTTCCCTGGTGGCTCAGAGGTTAAAGAGTCTGCCTCTAATATGGGAGACCTGGGTTTGATCTCTGGGTCAGGAAGATCCCCTGGAGAAGGAAATGGCAACCCACTCCCGTATTCTTGCCTGGAGAAGCCCATGGACGGAGGAGCTTGGTGGGCTACAGCCCATGCGGTTGCAAAGAGTTGGACACGACTGAGCGACTTGACTTAACTTAAAGGATAGTTAGCAACTTAGAAATAACTTTTTAAAGAATTTGTCTAGTCAGTGTTGTGTATATGTATTTCAAATTACTTCTGCTTTCAATCTTGTGTCTGATATTCTAAGACCAAATTTCTAGCTTGTTTCATCTTCACAGTTGAATTCTTCAGGTTCTGATGTATATAAAAGCTTCATGGAGTTTGGTGGCATATTTTGGCCATTCCAGTCTACTCTATCTTGTTCCACTTTAATAACTGTGCTACCAGAATCTGCTGAGTTGATTTTTAAAATATTTTGATGACATGAGCCAAATCTCCTTTTGTAAACTTTGTTTTTTGTGCTCTGCATGGAGTCGGTTTCAGGTGATGATGATGATAGTAGAGAATAATATCACATTAATTAAAGTAGGATTTTATAAAGCTCTCTAGCAAAGTACTTTATTAATCTCATCTCCATAAGAATCTTATTGTCTTACTAGTATTATCTCTGCATTGTGTGTGCTAGTCACTCAGTCGTGTGCGACTATCTGAGACCCCATGGACTGTAGCCCACCAGGCTCCTTCATCCACGGGATTCTCCAGGCAAGAATACTGGAGTGGGTTGCCATTTCCTTCTCCATGGGATCTTCCTGATGTAGGGATTGAACCTGGGTCTCCTGGATTGCAGGCATTAATAATAATAATATAACAGTAATAATTATCTCTGCATTAGAGTTGAGAAAACTGGGATTAAAGGAGTTAAAGAGTTTGCTCAGCATCACCTATTTAGTAAGTAGTAGAGCTCAGACTCAGAGAAGGCAATGGCCCCCCACTCCAGTACTCTTGCCTGCAAAATCCCATGGATGGAGGAGCCTGGAAGGCTGCAGTCCATGGGGTCGCTGAGGGTTGGACATGACTGAGTGACTTCACTTTCACTTTCATGCATTGGAGAAGGAAATGACAACTCACTCCATTGTTCTTGCCTGGAGAATCGCAGGGACGGCAGAGCCTGGTGGGCTGCCGTCTATGGCATCGCACAGAGTCAGACATGACTGAAGTGACTTAGCAGCAGCATCAGAGCTCAGACTGGGCTTTCCATGTGGTGCTAGTGGTAAAGAACCCTCCTGTCAATGCAGAGGGAGGTTCCATCCCTGGGTTGGGAAGTTTCTGGAAATGGGTATATAATTGTAGTCTGAAAATTTTGGAGTATGCATTAGCTACTTCGCCATCACTCCTTTCCTGGTTTAATTAAAGTAAGTTGTAGACAAAAATCTGCAGTGTATGCAGAAATGTATTAAACTAACAGTAAAAGCACCATTCCTAAGGGGAGCAGGGGACAGACTGTGAAAGATTCTTATATCTTCTTCAGGAAAGTATAAGAGGTTGGCTCTAAAATAATTTGAGCCAATTTACTTGCCTTGAATAAGTTCTGATTTATTTATTGGAAGCTATGTCTGAATTTATCCTTCTGATAAGAAAATCATTAATTTTACCAACAGAAACACATTTTGATGTGGTATACAGATTGATAATGTTTCATTATCAAGCAAGATGTGAATAAGACACGTATATAGGACCTTGAACTGTTTAATATAACTAATAATTCTTGGATTATGGATTCTTGAATGGGGCATGTGACCATACTTAAACTTTAAACTAATATATAGCATTAAATGAGTATTCATATATATCTATACATTCATATATATATTTATCATCATGCTGTTTATGGTGAGATGTGCAAGCTGAGTCACTTCAGTCATGTCCAACTCTTGAGTCTGTAGCCCATCAGCATCCTCCGTCCCTGAGATTCTCCAGGCAAGAATACTGGAATGGTTTGGGGATCTTTCCAACTTAGAAATCAAACCTGTGTCTCTTCCATCTTGTGCATTGGGAAGTGGGTTCTTTTCACTAGCACCACCTGGGAAGTCCCTAATGGTGAGATACTTCTGTGTAATTTACAGACACCACAAAAGCTTGATTTAGGAGAAAGTAAATTATTGGAGTTATTTGTTTAAATTTCTCCAAATTCTACATGAAGTTTTAAATTTGGTTATATTTTTGCAGCAATAAAACTTTGCTAATCTTTATCTTAAGGTGAAATATGGTTAATATTTAATTTATAGAGAAAGACATACCTTTAAACTTTTATTCTCAGCATACCAATATCGGGGCAATTTTGCTCTCAGTGCCAGAACTCATTTGAAGTTCTCCATTGTAGGTGTCACAGTTTGAGTACTCCCAGAAATAGTCTCTGAGATGGAGTTAGAAGTGTAAATTTTTATTGGAGAATAACATCTGTGAAAGGAAAAGAATGAAGAAGAATTGGGTAGGAGGAGCACTGCCAATCTGACAGCCCAGTGAGGAGTCTAGAGCAAAGACAGCCTCTTACATGGTCTGCCATTGTGTAGAAATAGTGAGGCCCTTGCATCGTGACTTGTTCAATGGCTGGAGGCCACCCCCAGAGGAGTGTACCCTTATCTATCACTGTCTTGATCAGTCGTTGCTGAAAACTGCATAACCAGAGTTAGAGACTGAGATGGATGCTGGAGAAGCTAGCAGCTGAAACTGCCAGCTAACCACACTCCTCATTTCTCTGCAACAAGTCCTTCCTTGAAGAAGATTCTGAGTGGTGCATCTCTGTCTAAATGTGTTCTTTGCTCTGTGCTGATTCACTTCTGTATATGCAGACCTTCTCCAGGGGTCTGGTTGGTCTCACTTACTGAGGCTAAACTTAGAAGAGAGAGGTAGTGCTCTATCACATGGTACAGTGAGGCCTTGTGAGCAAGAAAAACGAACCTAAGGTAATAGATGTTTATTTCATGGTTATGAACTACTGGCTCTTTTGGAATAGAAGGGACCAAAATATAATCAAGTGGTTGGACTCTTCTAGTAATAGTGCCATACCAAGGGTTCACACTGGTCTCTGTTGCTGGCAAATTTGATACACTGAGATGGCAAGTTCACTTAACCTTGATAAGTGGGAGTCATAGTCACTAGGCATGTGCATAACCTTCAACTCTACCACTCAATAGCTATTCATGTCCTCATGGTATCATCACTGGGTGGTAACAGACAAAGGCTGGCTAACATCAAAATGTCAAGACATTTTGTCTCCTTGTATACAGAGTGCCTTTTGAATCGTGAGTATCTTCTAGTTGGCATTGATATATAATACAAAGATCTTTTTCATGTCCATTTTGCAAATATTTGTTTACACGCCTCTACTCCAAACTTTCTTGCCTCTAATATCCCAGGCTTCTTTCTTCCAGGTCCCTGACCAGCTGGCCAGTTTACTTGCTGCAGCCTACATGTCTGTGTATATTCTAACACTACGTTGTCTGATAAGTTAGCCACTAGTCTCGTATGTTATCACTGCTGAGCTCTTGAAATGTAACTGTCCAAACTGAGATATATTGTAAATGTAGAATACAGACCAGATGTAGAAAACTTATGAAAACTAAGCCAAGTATCTTATTAATTAAAAAATATTGATAATATGTTAAATGATAGCATTTTAAATACATTGGACTAAAGAAATAGTTTTTAAATGTGGGTACTAGAAAGTTGAAAGCTACAGTTGTGGCTTGCATTTGTGGCTCACATTATATTTTTATTGGATAGCACTGTTTTATCCATAGAAATGAGATGAGCATGTCCACCACCCAAATCTCTGTCCATTAGGATTTCCTCCTTGCCACTATCTTTCAAAACCACTCTTCAGTGGGGCTGTGACACAAAATCAAACAATTTCTAGACTTTACCTATTTACCCGACATATGCACCCATAATCTGAGTTGAGTTTTCCTCATGCTTGTTAGGGTAATTGCACAGTAGTCGCCCCTTGGTCTATCACTGTGAAATGGACAAAGGTATTGATGGAATTGTGATAGGTAACATGGAGTCTAACTACTCTACTCTTGTAGAGTCCTGCTGATGCTTGGTCCCGTATGTATCATTTTCACATTATGATGGAATATGCTAGGCATGCCTGACTTTATGACTTGGTCCATAGGACAGTTCCAGATGTATAGTCACTTCTATCCAAGTGTTCTAGCATTCCATCATTAACAGGGTCAAATAGCATGCCAGCGTCTATGTTTCTGATACTGTGTAACTCTCCATTACAGATGTCATGGACTTGCTCCAAAACCCCAGGAGCTTACTTTGTGATTCTCTCACTGCGTCTTGCCATAAAATCCACACTATTTTTTTTTTTTTTCCATCACTGTGTCCTCCAGCACCATAGGGTCTGCTGGATAGTATTGGTCATATTGGCAGGGCTGCTTTCATTCTAGTCTGGACTTTGTGCAGAGCTCTTTCCTGCCACAGGCCCTACTCAAGGTTAGTAACTTCTGTGACGCCCATACATGGTTTAGAGCAGTGTTTCCAAGTGTGGTCCATGTTGCCTCCAGGTCTTGCACTTCCTTCTTCATGATAGGGAATCAAAGATGAAGCAATTTCATCTTTTACTTTGGAGGGGCTATCATGGCGCCCCTGAATAGTGGACCCCTAAAAATTATTGAAATTATAGAGGTTAAATTACCAAACAGTGGAAACAGTGTCAGACTTTGTTTTATGGGGCTCCAAAATTACTGCGGATGGTGATTGCAGCCATGAAATTAAAAGACGCTTACTCCTTAAAGTTATGACCAACCTAGATAGCATATTAAAAAGCAGAGATATTACTTTGCCAACAAAGGTCCGTCTAGTCAAGGCTATGGTTTTTCCAGTGGTCATGTATGGATGTGAGAGTTGGCCTTTGAAGAAAGCTGAGCCCTGAAGAATTGATGCTTTTGAGCTGTGGTGTTGGAGAAGACTTGAGAGTCCCTTGACTGCAAGGAGATCCAACCAGTCCATCCTAAAGGAGATCAGTCCTGGATACTCATTGGAAGGACTGATGTTAAAGCTGAAACTCCAATACTTTGGCCACCTCATGGGAAGAATTGACTCATTGGAAAAACCCTGATGCTGGGAGAGATTGAGGATAGGAGGAGAAGGGAACGACAGAGGATGAGATGGCTGGATGGCATCACCGACTTGATGGAGTCAGTGAGTTTGACTCCAGTGGAGTTTGACTCCACTTCACTCAAACTCAATGAGTCTGAGTGAACTCCAGGAGTTGGTGATGGACAAGGAGGCCTGGCGTGCTGCAATTCATGGGATCGCAGAGTCAGATACAACTGAGTGACTGGACTGAACTGAACTGAAATTACCACAAAGTAAATTGTCCCTACAGTCTGAAATTCCTATATCTCTTTAGGCCATATCTCATCCTAACATGTTAACAACCTCTCGCATACACTGATTGATCCACATGATATTATTGATATAATAGGTCAATATAATCTGTGGAATGCACAGATGGATGGATGTCTGTCTCAGGCTCCATATCTCTTAGTATAAAATGATGACAGAGGACAATATAAGCCAAACTAAATAAATATTCTTGTTAATTACCTACATATGGAAACTATTTCTAATCATCTTTTTAAATTTAGATTCAATGCATACTTCATATCAGTGGCCATATACCATGTGCCTGGGGCCATATTAATTTGCTCTAGCAACAATATCATGTCTGCTTGGCATCTGCTGTGTGAAAGTGTGTTAGTCACCAGCTATGTCCAACTCTTTGAGACACCGTGAACTGTAGCCTGCCAGGCTCCTTTGTCCATGGAATTCTCTGGGCAAGAATACTGGAGTGGAAACTTCAAAATATACATTACTATACTTTTTTTAAATTTATTTTACTTTACAATACTGTATTGGTTTTGCCATACATCAACATGAAAAAAAAAAAATACTGGAGTGGGTTGCCATGCACTTCTGCAGGGGATCTTCCTGACCCAAGGATAGAACCTGGGTCTTCTGCACTGCATGCAGATTCTTTACCATCTTAGCCACCAGGGAAGCTTCTGCTTAGTTGAGCTTGTGATAGTACAAAATCATTCTCCAGGACCTATTTTGTTTCTGCAGGGTTCAGACTGGTGAACTAAATGGGAATATTTAATGACTATTGCTCAATATCCTTAGATATTTAAAGGTGGCATAAATCTCCACCATTTTCCCAGTTTGTGATATTGCTTTTGATTTACTGTTTACGTTCAGATGTGTGTATGGGCACATTCAAAAGCTTCTACTTGGGCTTATGCATAATAATGATTCTTATCTGTTAAGCTCAGGACTCAGCATATTCTGGTACATCAGTCCCAACTATATATTGGGGGTTTGGAGAAATAATCTGTGGGTGGAGTTGTGAATCCTAGTGGACACACTGTATGTCAGACTTTGGCCAAGATCCTATTTATTTATCTCCCCCAAACCCCGACTCTACCAGATACAAAATAGTGACATTTTGGATCTCCAAATATCAATGTCATCTTGGACCCTGTGCAAATGTCTTTTAAATGTTAGAGTATCATCATTTTTCAGTGTAGCATCATACAAATAAATAATTCTAGGTCCCCCTGAGGAAGAAGTGGAAAAATTCATTACAGTGTTTATTTGCCATGGTGTTATAACACCCTATAGGGTTCTTTCCCTTGGGAACCTGGGGATTGGATCTTTTGTCAACAGATCCTCTGTTTGAAAACTAGCTCAGGTCAAGAAATGGGGTAAGGAATCATGAATTGTTATTGGGACGATTGCACATTGGCTCTTGGTTTCTTTGGATTGTATATACTTAGTTCCTTTGTTGGCTACCCCTAGCATGCTCTGTTCTATTAACCCTCTCTATTGTTCTCTGCAGGTGAGGCTTTCTTGGCTGCTAACTCAGAATTGTTGGTCCATACCAGAATTACAACCCACTGGCAGCTGGTACTTAAGGCCACTTGACTGTTAATGCTTTGGGGTACTGTTCCTTCATGGCCATCAGTGAACCCAATTCTGTGACAGTCTTCCTTACCATTAGCCCTGATCTGCAGAGCAGAGCCACCATGCACCTTCTTAGTGATGTTGGTGCCAGTGCATTCCCTTGGTGAATGGTGTGACATTCGTATGTAAATCTTCTGGTATGTCTTTGGCCTTAAGAAACATGTCTACTCTAACATGCTCACTTCTCTGTTTTTTTGTTTTTTTTTTTTTAATCCTGTTTCCTGTCTGCCACAGTAATTCTGGCATCTCAACTTTTCCAGCGTGGGCCAATGCCTTTTTTCAGAGTAGGAGACACCCTAGCAGAATGTTTACACCATTCCCTGAGGTTTTTTTTTTTTTTTAATCCTGTTTCCTGTCTGCCACAGTAATTCTGGCATCTCAACTTTTCCAGCGTGGGCCAATGCCTTTTTTCAGAGTAGGAGACACCCTAGCAGAATGTTTACACCATTCCCTGAGGTTTTTTTTTTTTTTTTACTATTGTGCCAAATCCTTTAATTGAAGAAATTGCCTTCATACCAATAAATTGTTCTTATATAGTCTAAATTGGGCTTCCCTGGTGGCTCAGATGGTAAAGAATTTGTCTACAGTGTGGGAGACTCAGATTAGATCCCTGGGTTGAGAAGATCCCCTGGAGAAGGAAATGGCTACCCACTCCAGTATTCTTGCCTGAAGAATTCCATGGACAGGGGAGCCTGGAGAGCTACAGTCCATGGAGTTGCAAAGAGTTGAACATGACTGAGTGACTAACACATATAGTTTAATGTCCTGGCACCCTTTAATTTGGCATTTGCAAAATCCATTCCTATGAAATATTTTTTCAGACTTGCAGCTGTTCCTCCTATATGAAATCTAGCATTTCCTTGGCAGGGTTATGCTCTTACTTAACTCAGATTGTGAGCCTGGTAGCCACGAGAGGTAGGCAGCCTCTGGAGGAGACCTTTTGCCTTGTGAGAGAAAATCTGAAATATCTTCTCATATGCAGCAAAAGCTAGCTCTTAGTGGAGAGTAGTGGCCCTACTATGCAGATTCTGAAGGTTCAGAGAAGTCTTGGGAATTAAATCTTTGGGGCACCCAGATATTTCCATTCCGTGTATCATTGTCCTCGGTTTCCCAGACCTGTTTTGGTTAAGCATTCAATCATTATTGGAGGTCAGTCACTGTGATTCTAAAATTCTGGATTTGATTTTCAATTTTTTTCTGGTTTCCTTATATATGATACAGGTCTTCGCTGGCAGCTCAGACAGTAAAAAATCTGCCTGCAATGTAGGAGACCTGGGTTCAATCCCTGGGTCAGGAAGATCCCCTGGAGTAGGAAACAGCAACCCACTCTAGTATTCTTGCCTGAAGAATTCCCATGGACAGAGGAGCCTGGTGGGCTACAGTCCATGGGTCACAGAGTTGAATATAGCTGAGTGACCAAGTACAATATATGATATAAGGGCTTCTTTTCAGGCCACTAAAAAATTCTCTGACTTTCATAGTTAATTCAAAATTGTCTATTTATTTCTCACACTTTTTCTAAGATCAAGTCTTTAACATAATAACAATCATTTTAATATTCTTGGGTACATCATTTCTTCCATTTATTTCAAACTCATTCTTTTCAGCACTGAATTCTCCTCTGTAGACAAGTCAGCAACAGCTGGATAGCTACCTTGTGCAAGGGGTCAACTGAGCACAATTTACTATTCGGGCAAGAGTGCTCACTATTAAGCAAACAATGAGTGATCTAGTCCAAAAATTACATCTTGCCACATGCTTTACTGGATTATCTCTGTGCCACCTGTCACAGTTTAAGTTCTAGAAGCAGACTCTGGGAAGGTGTTAGAAATGGGAAAAAAAATCTGAAGGGAGTAATATTTACGAAAGGAGAGGGGAGAAAATAGTTTCCTTACTTGTCCAACTTACTCTTAAGTTGGTTACCACTAAAACACAAACTTAAATGATTTTTTAAAATAACGGCCAGCTTTGATTGTTTTACTGGGGAGAGGGTGGAAAGAAATCCTCATGCCACCATTATGAAAGTCCTTCCCTAGAATTTATTTGCTGTAATTACTTTACAAGTACAGCTTCTATTTTCCATGTTTCATAGTCTATATATGGCTTATATTTTTAAAAAAAAGAAGAATGAGAAAATTATTTATCTTTGAACTCAAGTTAATGTTCTATATTGGCTAAATATCATAACTCATATTTTCTCTATGGTATAAATAATTTATTATTTTTAAAACGTGAAAATACTGAAAGTATTGCATGACTTAGTGCAAAACTTGTTTTTCTTTTAATGTACTGGACTTGCCTTTGGTGTTGAGAAGCGTCAGAAAAAGAAATTTTTTTCTATATATTTTCTGAGTTGAGTAAGAGTAGTTCTGACCTATATTTCAAAGTAAAAAGGATTTGCTTTGGATAAAATCCAATTACCACCTTGTTTTCTTAAGTTATTCAATTAATTATTAAATTTATTTAGTAATAAATTTGGAAAGCTTTCATATATCTAAGATAACTTTGCTTTTTAATATTTTCTTCACATAACTCATTTTTAATTTTTCCCATAAACAGATGATTTTGGAAAATAGAAGTAAGAAAATGCCTATTTTCTTGAGACCAACTCTAGAGGTAAGCATATACATACATAAAAGTACCACAGTTTATTAAAATAGAGAATTTAGTCAATTTACTTCTGTTAGATCTTATCAAGCACTTTCTTACCATTGAAACATTAGAATATGGAAGATGCTGCTGTTGCTGCTAAGTCACTTCAGTCGTGTCCGACTCTGTGCAACCCCATAGATGGCAGCCCACCAGGCTCCCCTGTCCCTGGGATTCTCCAGGCAAGAATACTGGAGTGGGGTGCTGTTGCCTTCTCCAATGGAAGATACTAGTTTTCCCTTAAAAATGTATTGAATGTACTTTGATTACAACTCCCTGGAAAGCCAAAATTTAAACCATATGTTAGTAAATAGGAATACAGATCATGGAAAGGATATTGCTTGTAAATCAAAATTCAGTCACCATTCTTACTCCTGCTGTTTGCTAAATAGGTCTTATGATTCCAAATATGTTGTAATTGCTTAGTATATTTTGCCAAATGAAAGGACCTAAGTGAAAAATAATATATAATGTTTTAAAGATTAAGTGACATTGGTAGGCTTGTAATTCTCATTGTTTCAGAGTTGTTTTGATTGTGTCTTGTTGGAAAATCTTATTATTTTTTTTTAAGAGTAAGAACTTTAGAATTTTATAATTCTTAATAGCAATGTGAACTGATCAGTTACTCATCATGCAATTTTGAACAAGATACCTAAATTCTCTGAGCTTAAATTTCCTTATGTATGAAATCATGAAAATTCTACTTAGTTGGCACAATTAAATGTAAGAAAATATATGAAACCTGGCACAATGTCTGGCACTTTGTATAAACCCAAAGTTCATGTCTTCTCTCCTTCCAATTAATCACGGCAAAGCAATCCTGTTTAAAATCATAAATGCTTTTCACATTAAAACTTCTATAATTTAGCAGTCAAACCTTAATTTTGACAGATGCAGTTATCTGTATGTGTGTGTGTATTTCTGATTTAATGGCAAAATGTGTTGCACTTTTCCAGAGGACCAGGGCAGGTATATGATCAACAAAATCATATGAATATGTACATATGATGTACATTCTGTAAATAAAGGAAGAGTTCGAAAAAGGTTGACATCACTGGAATCTGTGTTGAGGTGGAGACTTTCCTTCAGTCTTCATTTCTTCAGCAAATATTAATTGCATACCTAGTACGTAATAAGTCAAAGATCTAATGATGAAGAATCCAAACATGGTCCTTGTTTGAATGGAACTTATTGTAATAGAGAGGTTTTAAGCAAATTGTCATACCATTAATGACTGATATCTGGTTCTTTGAGTGCATGTCATAGAAGGCTTTGACCTAGTTAGGAAGCTGAGGAAAGTGAGGAGGTGATGATTGAGCTGATAAATAAGAATTCAGTAGGGGCTATTTACATAAACAGAGGTGAAAATGGAATTCCAAATAGGAAGAACAACACTCACCAAGTACTTAAGGTAAGAGTCCATGCAAAACATAAATGAGACCTAAAATATACTAGTGTGGCCAAAGCATAGGGAGGAAGAAAAAGATGATGAAACTTTAGAAATAATCATCATCCTAGATTATACTAAGAGTGTTTATCCTTATTATAAGTGTGATAGGAAACAATTAAAATAATTTAAGCAAAGGTAGGGTTAAGCTTGAGGTAGATGACAGATTAGCATATTTTATGGACTACTCTGGATTGGCTAGATTTATAGAAATCAATCAAATGTCTCTCAGCAGAGCAGAAGTGGGGGTCAGAGAGGATGATCTAGGTAGATGGCAATAGAGGGAGTGTATGGAATAGAGAAAATGATGGTTAGGAGTGTCTTAGAGGCTACAATCATCAGGCCTTTGTGATATGGAGGGTGAGAAAAAGGAATAAAGGATCACTTTTAGGCTTTTCAGTGGGATAATGTTTCATTTGATGTAGAATCTGTCATCTTTAAGCCTAAAGTGATATCTCAAATCATGACTTACTCTGGAGAAATTTATTAATCATCATTAGATCACAAGATTTCTATATTAGTGATACATTTGATGTATTTTGGGGCCAGTATACTAGTATTTTTTCATTCTAAATGGCTCCTTTCCAATTCTTTGAATATTAATCTGTCTAAATTTGGTAGTACTGCATAGTTACTAAAGCTGCTTTATTTCTTATATTCTATGAAATTGTGGCAATTTGAAAAAGGACTCAGCAAAATTGAAAGTTGTTTACCTTAACTATGTAGTTCATTAAAAAATCAAACATAATTTAAAAAGCAAAATTCTTCATTGGTGACATCTCCTTCATTTCCTAATCTTAGAAAATTCAATTTTCTAAAAAAAAATTAAGGTTCATCTATTACAAATATGTTCATATTTCTATGTATGATGCTAATTTTATAATTTTGAGAGATTTTCAGACCACAGTCCCAGAGTACTTGCTGAGGTCTCCGTTAGCACATTTCTATTAGAAGAAAACCTAGAAGGTGGTCTAGTGATGGAATTAAGCAAAGCATAAGTTAAAATTTAATGCAAAGATCTGAGTTGCTACAAATTCAGCTCATCAGAATGGCTAGGAAATTGATCTCTTAGTGTTGGCATTTTCTGATTAATTGAAGGAAAATACTTTTTAAAACCATTTGATAGTGTAAATTTTAGTAACACATAAAAAATCTACTTGTCATACTAAACAGAGTGCAATGACCTTGGATTGAAATTTCCTTGACCCTATAGGACCCAGAAGAGTTTAAAAAGAGGTGGCAAGAATACACAGAAGAATGATTAAAAAATAGTTCTTAATGACCTGGATAACCATAATGGTTGAGAGTCCCTTGGACAGCAAGGAGATCAAACCAGTTAATCCTAAAAGAAATAACCATGAATATTCACTGGAAAGACTGATGCTGAAGCTGAAGCTCCAGCACTTTGGTCACCTGATACAAAGAATTGACTCATTGGAAAAGACACTGGTTCTGGGAAAGATGGAAGGCAGGACAAGAAGGGTGTGACAGAGGATGAGATGTTTGTATAGCAACAGCGACTCAATGGACACAAGTGTGGCAAATTCCAGGAGATAGTGAAAGAGAGGGAAGCCTGGTGAGCTGCAGTCCATGGGGCTGCAAAGAGTCAGGCACAACTGAGTGATGGACAGCAGTAACCATGATGTTGTGGCCACTCACCTAGAGCCAGACATCCTGGAGGGTGAAGTCAAGTGGACCTTAGGAAGAATCATTACAAACAAAGCTAGTAGAGGTGATGGAATTCCAACTGAACTATTTAAAATCCTAAAATATGATGTCAAAGTGCTGCACTCAATATGTCAGCAAATTTGGACAAATCAGCAGGAACCACAGGACTGGAAAAGGTCAGTTTTCATTCCAATCCCCAAAGAGGGCAGTGTCAAAGAATGTTCAAACTATACATCCGTAGTATGTGAACCAAGAATTTCCAGATATACAAGCTGAGTTTAGAAAAGGTAGAGTAACCAGAGATGAAATTACTAACATCCATTGGATCATTGAAAAAGCAAGAGAATTCCAGAAAAACATCTACTTCTGCTTCATTGACTACGCCAAAGCCTTAACTGTGTGGATCACAACAAATTGTGGAAATTTCTTTAAAAGAATGGGAATAACAGATCACCTTACCTGTCTCCTAAGAAACCTGTATGTGAGTCAAGAAGCAATAGTTAGACCCAGACATGGAACAACTGACTGGTTCCAAATTGGGAAAGGAGTATATCAAGGCTGTATGTTGTCACTCTGCTTATTTCACTTATATGCAGAGTACATCATACAAAATGCTAGGCTGGGTGAATCACAAGCTGGAATCAAGATTGCCAGGAGAAATAACAACAGCTTCAGATATGCCGATGATACCACTCTAATGGCAGAAAGTGAAGAGGAAATAAAGAACTTCCTAATAAGGGTGAAAGAGGAGAGTGAAAAAGTTGTCTTAAAACTCAACATTCAAAAAGCTAAAAGCAGAATTCAGTCCCATCCTTTATGGGAAACAGAAGGGGAAACAGTGGAAACAGTGACAGATTTTATTTTCTTGGGTTCCAAAATCACTGTGGATGGTGATTGCAGCCATGAAATTGAAAGATTCTTGCTCCTTAGAAGGAAAGTTATGACAAACTTAGACAGTATATTAGAAAGCAGAGGCATCGTTTTGCTGACCAAGTCCATATACTCAGGCTATGGTCTTTTCAGTAGTCATGTATGAATGTGAGAACTGGACCATAGGAAGGCTGAATGCCAAAGATTTTATGCTCTCAAATTGTGGTGCTGGAGAAGACTCAAGAGTCCTTTGGACAGCAAGATGATCAAACCAGTCCATCCTAAAAGAAATCAACCTTGAATACACATTGGAAGAACTGATGCTGAGGCTGAAACTCCAATGCTTTGGCCCCTCATGCCAAGAGCCAACTGATTAGAAAAGACCCTGATGACTGGGGAAGACTGAAGGCAAAAGGAGAAGAGGGTGACTGAGGATGAGATAGTTGGATGGCATCACCAATTCAATGGATATGAAGTTTGCAAACTCTGGGAGAAAGTGAGGGACAGGGAGGCTTGGGGTGCTACAGTCCATGGGGTTGCAAAGAGTTGGATACAACTTAATGAACAACAAGAACAACAACAGTGGATAATTCTTTGAAATATGAACCAAGTGTTTCACTACTTGGACATACTGCAGTTTTTTCATATGCTGCAGGATTAACAGGGCTAAACTCTAAGTGAATTTAAAGTGCCTCTAAAGTTCCTGGTGGCTCAGTAGTAAAGAATCTGCCTGCAATGCAGCAACATGGTTTCAATTCCAGGGTTGTGAAGATCCCTTGGAGAAGGAAATGGCAACCCACTCCAGTATTCTTACTTAGGAAATCCCAGGGACAGAAGAGCCTGGCAGTCTACAGTCTATAGGGTTGCAAAAGAATAGAACACAACTTAGCAACTAAGAAACAACACATTAGTAGTTATTCTAGAATGAATTACGAATCAACTTATTTTTCACATATTATTACATTTTGTTTCCCTTGCCCTGCCAGTGCATCCCATATTCAATCATTCTAAAATAAATAGTTTTCTCATAGTATTTTACTATTGATATTCCATGTATACTACTTCATTCTTTAAGGAAATCTGATTTTTTTCACAGGCAACTTGTGCTCAGAAAATAAACAATAAGAACACACACATACACAAAAACATGTTTCTGGAGGCCAATATTTTGTTTGCAGAAGTTCTTTTAATGTACGTAAATATTAGAATCATTTAAGATATTGTGTCATGTGTATATCCTATTTAAAAACTATTGTTAAATATTTACTTCATTATTCTTTAAGGTCAAATATATTAACTTCCTTTTATATTAACATGAAACTTTCTAAATTCATAATTTCTTCCAAAATTTTAAAACCTGGCAAGTCACTTATAGTTATGTCCAACTCTTTGCAACCTCATGGGCTGTAATCTTCCAGGCTCTTCTGTCCAAGGGGATTCTCCAGGCAAGAATACTGGAGTGGGTAGCCATTTGCTTTTCCAGGGGATCTTCCAACCCAGGGATCGAACCTGTGTCTCTGTGTTTTCTGCATTGGCAGGAGGGTTCTTTACCACTAGCACCACCTCGGAAGCCAAGCTATCAGCCTTCAAAACTCACAAAATTTTAAAATGCATTATACTGTATGCAGCTAAGAAATTGCCCAAAACTGATATGCATGTTTTTTAATCATGTGGTGAAAAAGTATTGCCTTTGGCTGCAACTATTCTTGCCAGTTTTGAGGCCACAGAGTAAAGCTTTATCCTTACTAGCTGATAAAAATCATTTGAATTTGGGAGACTTAACAAGTTTTAAGCAATCCCTGGTATTTCAGATGAACACCATAAAATCTATGAGGGCTGCTACTTCTCTGTGGTTTTGCCATTGTCCCATTGTTAAGAAAGATGAGGAATTTGGTTCTTTGTGGTTGTAAGAAGCTGCATGATGAGTCTCTTACAGTTAGTATCTGGGTGTTGTGGTTAATGGCCAAGATGAGTAATCATAGGCTGCCTTGCCTGAGTCTTGTATACTGGCCTAGCCTATGTGTTTTTCGCTCCCCTCCCCTGTGGCTATTCATTTAGAATCTATCTTTCATGAACAGAATAAAGTCAGCACTAATTGCTTTGTTTTTGATGGTGAATTCTACCAAACCTTTCTTCTTTCTCCTCTACCATATCTTTCTTGTGTGTTACTTGCTCAGTCTTGTCCAACTTTTTGTGACCTCATAGACTGTAGCCCGCCAGGCTCCTCTGTCCATGGAATTCTCCAGGCAAGAATACTGGAGTGGATTGCCATTCCCTTCTCCAGAGGAACTTCCCAACCCAGGGATCATACCCAGGTCTCCTGCATTGCAGGCAGATTCTTTACAATTTGAGCTACAGGGAAGTCCTTACCACTGCACAAACTATACACACTATGTATATCCATTCAGGCTAATTAGATCACTAGTAACAAATACCACAAATTTTAAGCAATGTAAGTTATTCTTGCTCATGTTACGTGTCCATTGTAGATTGGCTGGACATTCTGGCCCCTGTTGTTCTTACTTGGACCCCAGACTGAGAGAGTGGTTTCTGGAAATTGGCCAGTTGCTGTGGTACAGGATCATGAGGAATCGTGTACTAGTTCACATATACACCCAGACTGCCATTTATCACATTTCATTTGCTGAGGTAAGCTGTATGGCCACACACAACTATAAGGAAGCAGACCATTGCAATTCCATGTTTCTGGAAGGATGCATGTAAGCATTTGGTGACCAGCACTAATGACTTCTTCAGTCTCCCTTCACCCTCCCAGCACCCCACATGGAGGGATATAAATGTATGAAGAGATTAAAACTTTAAAATATCCTATGGCTTTACTCTATTTGAAAAGAATAACAAAGAATAATAATCATTTGAAATAGTTACTTGTCTTTTTAATCAATAAAATATCAATATCAATATCTCAATTCATTCCAAGTGTTCCATCATTTGGATGATAGTTTCGATACTTTTGAAACTACAAGGTCGGTTATGTTTACAATTAATCTCAGGGGTTAACATAAATAAACAACTTTTGGACAGAAAATATGTGACATTTGGACTTGGATGATCCGCAGCCTGGAATGGGATGAACTGCTCTTGAAGCTGTGTCTTAATGTACTCCCTTCATGGAGTTTTCTTTCAGTAGTCTACCTTGTGATTCTATTGCTCTTAGAAAAACTTCCGTCTCTGAAGAATCAGTACTAGCTACACAATTAACCTTGACTTTGAAAAGGAAATTTTCCTGAATATTATGTTGGAGGAATAATTGAAAGTATTTTTAGCATTTCTTTTCTTAATGCTTTCTAATCGATTATCCTGAAGGGGAATAGATTTTGTTACCAGCTTTACATTTAGGTCCTATTTCAATGGACCACACTGCATCGTTTAACAGTCTTGACCACTCCCACTGTCTTGAAACATTGTCCCATCCTGGGTTCCATGACACTGTTCTTTCCTGTCTGGCTAGATACTCTTATTTCAGTTCAGTTCAGTTCAGTCGCTCAGTTGTGTCCAACCCCAGGAATTGCAGCACGCCAGGCCTCCCTGTTCATTACCATCTCTCGGAGTTCACTCAGATTCACGTCCAACGAGTCCGTGATGCCATCCAGCCATCTCATCCTCGATTGTCCCCTTCTCCTCCTGCCTTCAATCCCTCCCAGCATTAGAGTCTTTTCCAATGAGTCACCTCTTCGCACGAGGTGGCCAAAGTACTGGAGTTTCAGCTTTAGCATCATTCCTTACAAAGAAATCCCAGGGTTGATCTCCTTCAGAATGGACTGGTTGGATCTCCTTGCAGTCCAAAGGACTCTCAAGAGTCTTCTCCAACTCCACAGTTCAAAAGCATCAATTCTTTGGCCCTCAGCCTTCTTCACAGTCCAACTCTCACATCCATACATGACCACAGGAAAAACCATAGCCTTGACTAGACGGACCTTAGTTGACAAAGTAATGTCTTTGCTTTTGAATATACTATCTAGGTTGGTCATAACTTTTCTTCCAAGGACTAAGCGTCTTCTAATTTCATGGCTGCAGTCACCAACTGCAGTGATTTTGGAGCCCCCCAAAATAAAGTCTGACACTGTTTCCATGGTTTCTCCATCTATTTCCCATGAAGTGATGGGACCAGATGCCATGATCTTCGTTTTCTGAATGTTGAGCTTTAAGCCAACTTTTTCACTCTCCACTTTCACTTTCCTCAAGAGGCTTTTAAGTTCCTCTTCACTTTCTGCCATAAGGGTGGTGTCATCTGCATATCTGAGGTTATTGATATTTCTCCTGGCAATCTTGATTCCAGCTTGTGTTTCTTCCAGTCCAGCGTTTCTCATGATGTACTCTGCATA
>SJYV01034337.1:991589-1003603 GCA_006410875.1 Neotragus pygmaeus | reverse complement strand
GTTGGAGAAGACTCTTGAGAGTCCCTTGGACTGCAAGGAGATCCAACCAGTCCATTCTGAAGGAGATCAACCCTGGGATTTCTTTGTAAGGAATGATGCTAAAGCTGAAACTCCAGTACTTTGGCCACCTCGTGGGAAGAGGTGACTCATTGGAAAAGACTCTGATGCTGGGAGGGATGGGCGGCAGGAGGAGAAAGTGACGACAGAGGATGAGATGGCTGGATGGCATCACTGACTCAATGGACATAAGTCTGAGTGAACTCTGGGAGTTGGTGATGGACAGGGAGGCCTGGCGTGTTGCGATTCATGGGGTCGCAAAGAGTCGGACACAACTGAGTGACTGATCTGAACTGAACTGGGGGATTTTTTTTCCAGTCACCTTCATAGTTATCTTTGTGGTTAATGTGCTCCATATCAAAACAAAAAACACACAAACAAAACTCTCAGACTCAACACAATACTGATCTTCTGCTTCTTGCAACCACTTTATAAAGATGTGCCTCATATGTTACCTTCAGAGTGCTCTTCTGATTCCTCCTAGGAGTAGCTTCTTTGGGGTCCCAGAATATTTTGTACATATATTTTTTATAGAACATATTCTAGTAATCTCTATTTATCATAACATAATGGGAATTTCTGTTTTTATTTGTAGTTCTAGCACATAATATATTCTCTGACATACAGTAGATGATGAGTGAGTACTGATTTATGAATCATAAATGAATGAAGAAGTAAATTCTTGCTTATTCGTCCTATAGAACTCAGAAAAGCACTATCACTTACAGATTAAGTGATTTTAAAATAGTGCACCTATATTTTTAAATTGAGTGATTAGCTTCTGTTAAGAGTAAACGGTATTAGTCACCTTGTTCAGGTTAGCAGAGAGAAAAGTACAGTCACAAAGCTTTTCATTACTTCCTTTCTAACCTGAAATCAACATGAGCATTATGTAACACATTCCTGCTACATTTTGTGAAAATGAAGATTTGTGAACTGTGCTGAAGCAAGAGCAAAACTTTGGTTAAGTGAATTATATAATTAAATTCTGCATCCTAACACTCCATGAATTTATAGGGTCTATTGTGTAATTAGTTTACAAAAGAAAGAGCATTGGAGTTATTTACGACAGATGTTCACCTAACTTAAAACAGGAAGAGAGTATTTACTTCTATGTAGTTATTACAATGTAATTAAAACCATAAAACCACCTTATCTGAATTTCAAAGCTCAAGCATATTTTTCTCTTTTTTTGGCCTTATTGACTACATTACTCTTTACTGATCATGCAAAGATCATAGGAAAAGGCCGCAGGTTGGCCACTGTAGGCTTGCCAGATATTTTAGTAAGGTTTTATTTATTCTTTTGCTCTAGTTTTCAGCGGATGATGAGATAAATTTCTGAAAAGTATGTATGTTGACAGAAACACATGTAGAATATGTCTGGTGACAAAATTCATCTTTCTGCCTATGTTCTGGGAGTGTAAGAAGGAAAAAGAGGTGGTTCAATTACCATGTGCTAAAAGAAGATCTGAGTTTTACGCGAGGAGTTAGTGTGGGTGTGTTAAACCACTTTGGTCATGTCTGACTCTGCAATCCTATAAACTGTGGCCCACCAGGCTCCTCTGTCCATGGGATTCTCTAGGCAAGAATACTGGAGTGGGTTGCCATTTCCTCCTCCAGGGGATTTTCCTGACCTAGGGGTCAAACCTGTGTCTCTTATGTCTCCTTCATTGGCAGTGGGTTCTTTACCATTAGCGCCACCTGGGAAACACCAGTTAGTGTATAAACCACTGCTATAATTTCCAGACAGTAAAGAAGCAGAAATAGAACTGTCCTCTGATAGAAATCTAGATGGCCTGTATATGATTTTATATACACTTTATAAATGTGGATGTGCAGAATTCAGTGTGATTTTTACCATATACTGTGCTGGTTAGAGATGGTCTTAGGCTCTCCACCCTCCATGGTAAATCTGCTGGAGGGAAAGTTCCTGCAGGAAATACTAGTTAGATTTAAAAAATAAAAAGCAAAAAACAAAACAAAAAAAACACTCCACAAACTATCTCTTTCTTCAAGGCCTTCATAGAAATATGCCCAGATGTCAAATGTCTGTTTCAATCAGTTCAGCTCATTCCACCATAATCATTTGCTTGTTATAGGAGATTTCCGACTCCTCCATAATGGCTCCCTGGGATCAGGGCAATATTATTCAGGGATTTGACAACATGTGCAAACTCTTTTTGAATTAATTTTCAAAGTCTTTTGTGACTGGTGTCAATTTGGCAACAGGGTTCTTTCATATTCATAGGCTCAAGGTCTAGGGTTTGGGGGTTGTTAATTTTAAGAATTTCCTCTTCAACAACTCCCTTTCACCTTCCAGAAGACAGAAGTTCTATGAACATCAGAATATTAGAATTAAAATAGAGAGGGAGACATAGAGTTTGAGCTTTTAAGGTTGACTTTTTGACTCCGACAAGAATTTTTAATGGCAACATAAGTAAGGCTGAAGCTTAGAATCTGCCTCATTCAAGGTCTCCAAACAGTCACAAAAAGAACATTTTCAGCTCTAAATGTGCCCCTTACTATAAAATGCATCATTTATACTACAAAATCATTTTACATACATAAAAACGATTAGTTAAAATGGAGACAAAATATCGGCTAGGTTTGTAAAATTTCGTATAAGAATTATTTATTAAAATTGAACTACAGAAGACAGAAAACATTTCACAATTTCATTTTGCTCATTGTTGCCCTGAAGACATCATGAAACATCCTCAGGTCCACAGCACGGGATGGGGCATGATATTAAGAAAGCTAAAGAAACACAACCCTTTCTAACCCAAGACTAGAGTTGTAACCAGTGGGCTTGTGAAACTCTATCACCCACTGCCCCTAGGAGTCTTCCTCTTTTAGTGGAACCTGTAACTAACTTTAAAAACTTGTAAAAGTGGAAAGAGTGGCCAGCAAGAGGTAGTGTAACTTCTCCACATTGGTATTTCATTTTATTGACTGGTTCATTACTGGTACTTTCAGAGGGATCACTTCTTTTAGGTAGTGGCCAGTAAATAAGTCTTAACAGCCTTTTCTATTAAAAAAAAAAGTGTAATATTAAAGCTGAAAAGATATATACACTTTGTTTTGTATGAATTAAACCAGTATCCAGACATAGTTGTGGGAATTTATGACCTGAGTTTGAGCTCTAAAATTCAACTTCTGTTCTAGATGTATCTTTAACAAACTAATTCATTTAGTACCTTTTGTGTCTTTCTGTGTAACAATTATTAAATTCCTATCAATTTTACATCAAAAGGAAATTATTTCTTAGGGTCCTATTATCAAAGGGAAAAGTAATCATTTTCAATGACAGTTAACCTTATTTGCAACATTATTATAAATTCTTTCATACTCTTTCAGGTTTTTATAACACATTTTGGCTAACTGCTTTGACTAGGTTTTTTAAGACAAATGAGAATTTGGATAGAAGAACTTCCATTAGCATAAGATAAAATTTTAATTTAAAAGAAAGACTTTAAAAAATTTAACTGGGAGTGGTAGGTAGACAAAAGGATACCATTATGCTATCATGGTGTTGCCTAAGCAAACACATATAACTATTTCTTGACAAATGTCAAGAATGTTGTCTATAATCATGTAGATTGTTGTCTATAATCATGTAGATTTTATTGTAGTGTCTTATTAGATTTTCATTTTCTTTGACGTAATAAGATTCAAAGCCAAACATAGCTCTGTAAAATTAAGTTTTATTGTATTCATGTTTGCTAAGTCAAAATTGCTTTCCTTAATATTGCTTAAATATGATTAGGTTTTTGAGGTTTAAATTACTTTCTTTAAAAAAATAGAAATGGATTTTATATTTTTCCAAATAAAAGATAGAGCAGTGATGATGACCCACACACAAAACCATCCAAATCCATTATAGATTTTGCTAATAGATCCTAATTTCTTTAATAGTAAACCTATATTTTAGTTGAAATTGTTAAGTTTACAGATAAAAATATTTGTCATATGGAATACATGAGAAAAACTCTAGTTTCTAGACATTGATGACTAAATTGGATATAGTTTCTATCTCTGATATCTCTTACTGGTTTTCCTGATTTCTCACTATCATTTTCTTTCTATAGTATATTTAATTTGTAGCAAACTATATTGTCAATTATATATGTATATGCTTAGTCACTCGGTCAGGTCTGACTCTTTGTGACCCCATGGACTGTAGCCCACCAGGCTTCTCCATCCATGGGGATTCTCCAGGCAAGAATACTGGAGTGGATTGCCATGTTCTCCTCCAGGAGATCTTACCAACCCAGGGATTGAGCCCAGGTCTCCCTCATTGCAAGCAGATGAATTCGTTACCATCTGAGCCACCACGGAAATGTTCAGTTCAGTTCAGTCGCTCAGTCGTGTCTGACTCTTTGTGACCCCATGGACTGTAGCATGACAGGCCTCCCTGTCCATCGCCAACTCCTGGAGTTTACTCAAACTCCTATCCATTGAGTCATTGATGCCATCCAACCCTCTCATCCTCTGTTGTCCCCTTTTCCTCCCACCTTCACTCTTTCCCAGCATCAGGATCTTTTCGAATGAGTTCTTTGCATTAGGTGGCCAAATTATTGGAGTTATTTGCATTAGGTGGCCAAATTATTGGAGTTTTGGCTTTAGAATCAGTCCTTCCAGTGAACATTCAGGAGGGTGAAGCAGTCTTNACTCTTTCCCAGCATCAGGATCTTTTCGAATGAGTTCTTTGCATTAGGTGGCCAAATTATTGGAGTTATTTGCATTAGGTGGCCAAATTATTGGAGTTTTGGCTTTAGAATCAGTCCTTCCAGTGAACATTCAGGACTGATTTCCTTAGGATTGACTGATTTGATCTCCTTGCAGTCCAAGGGACTCTCAAGAGTTTTCTCCAACACCACAGTTCAAAAACATCAGTTCTTTGGTGTTTAGCTTTCTTTATGGTCCAGCTCTCACATCCATGTATGACTACCAGAAAAACCATACATGACTATACGGATCTTTGTTGGCAAAGTAATGTCTCTGCTTTTTAAAACGCTGTCCAGGTTGGGCATAGCTTTTCTTTCAAGGAACAAACATATTTTAATTTCATGACTGCAGTCACCAGCTGCACTGATTTTGGAGCCGAAGAAAATAAAGTCTCTCATTATTTCCATTGTTTCCCCATCTATTTGCCATGAAGTGATGGGACCAGATGCTATGATCTCATTTTTTGAACGTTGAGTTTTAACCAAGCTTTTTCACTTTCCTCAAGAGGCTCCTCAGTTCCTCTTCACTTTCTGCTATAATGGTGGTGTCATCTGCATATCTGAGATTATCAGTATTTCTCCCAACAATCTTGATTCCAGCATGTGCTTCATCTAGCTGGCATTTTGCATGATGTACTCTGCATATAAGTTAAATAAGCTCTAGGTGAGTGATCACACCATCGTGGTTATCTGGGTCATGAAGATAATTTTTGTATAGTTCTTCTGTGTAGTTTTGCCACCTCTTCTTAATATCTTCTGCTTCTGTTAGGTCCATACCATTTCTGTCCTTTATTGTGCCCATCTTTGCATGAAATGTTTCCTTGGTTTCTCTAATTTTCTTGAAGAGATCTTGTTTTCCTCTATTTCTTTGCATTGATCACTGAGGAAGGCTTTCTTCTCTCTCCTTGCTATTCTTTGGAACTCTTCATTGAAATGGGAATATCATTCCTTTTCTCCTTTGCCTTTAGCTTCTCTTCTTTTTCTTCCAGTCATCGGGTAGATGGTTTTGTCCTTAAAAAAAAAAAATTGTTTAGTTGCTTTGGATTTAGTTACTACATGCAAGACCTNTTTGGAACTCTTCATTGAAATGGGAATATCATTCCTTTTCTCCTTTGCCTTTAGCTTCTCTTCTTTTTCTTCCAGTCATCGGGTAGATGGTTTTGTCCTTAAAAAAAAAAAATTGTTTAGTTGCTTTGGATTTAGTTACTACATGCAAGACCTTTTTTTTCCAGCACATAAACTCTAGTTGTTGTACGCAGGTTCAGTAGTTGTGGTGCACAGGCTGAGTTGTGATGTGTGGCATCTTAGTTCCTAATCAAGGATCAAACCCGCGTCCCTTGCATTGCAAGTCAGATTCTTAACCACTGAACCACCAGCAGAGTCCTGATGGTTTTATCTTGAACTGACCTACAAAGAAGGTGAATTCTTGCTGACAGAGTCAGAAAATTGTTTAAACTAAGAGTAAGTAATTTTTAGCAAAAAAAAAAAAAAAAAGATATGGTCTTCATTCTGTGACAGTTTGAAGAGAAGCTTAATAGAGAATTGAAAATATGTTTATATTTCAGTAAATCTGTGCCAGTGATACAGAAACTATAGTAATGGTGAGCAAATACTTGAAAAGCAAACCAAGGATGGACTCTTTGGCAACACTGATCACAAGAAGGAAAGTGAAGAATGAAGAGCAAGCAAAAGGTAGTGAGAAAGAATGAATTGAGAAATAGGTAGGAAAATGGAGAGAGTAGAGTCATTATAACCACAGGGAGAGAGTTTCAAGAAGGGAGATATTTGGTATAATTCAGTATTCATTTTTGATTAAAAAAAAAACTTAGCAAATTTGGAAGTAAAGATTAGAATAAAGATTTCGCAATGCAATAGTGCTATCTATATCAAACTGAGCGACCAAAATTCATACTCAAGAAAATATTTGAGTTATTCCTCTAAATCATTCATGATAGAAAGATACCCCATGTACTGAATTATCTAAAAATGACTTGGTAGCTACCCCAATTCCCTTCTGAGGTCTCCTTTTCACATTGTCAAGGGGAGGTCAGGACCTACAAATCCCTGAACCCCTTTTCCACATGGGTCTGCATTAAAAAATACAAATACACACTCCAGAGAGATCTGGAAGGTATAAAGAAGGAGATGCTATTTCTTCTATAAAAGGGAAAAAAATCAGTGTGTTTTTGGATGAAAAGCAATATAATAAAGACATAAAATCTTCATAGTAGAACAAATGTAAAAATTTCTTAGTTATATTTGGGGGTAAGAGAAAGATAATTTTATAAAGTGAAGATAAAATAGAAAAATAGTAAAAAGTAGTCAATAAAGAATAAGAAGAAAAATGAGAGAAAATTCACTGAGATGACAAAGAACACATAGAGAAATACTGTTTTACAACAGAGTTGTTGTGCAGTCTCTCAGCTGTGTCCGACTCTTTGCACCCCATGGACTGCACCAAGCCAGGTTTCCTTGTCCTTCACCATCTCCCTGAGTTTGCTCAAATTCAAGTCCATTGAGTCGGTGATGCTATCTAACCATCTCAGCCTCTGCCGCACTCTTGGCCTTTTGTCCTCAATCTTTGTCAGCATCAAAGATTGACTCTTTTCCAATGAATCAACAGGATAGCATTTGTCAAAAATGAAATAAAGTGTCTTCAAGCAGACTCAGATATACACAGTAGATTATAATGTTAAAATAGTGGAATTCCAAATTAGTGGAGCAGGAATAATTATTCTCTAAATAGTGTTGAGGTCATTTGGACACCAAATAAAATTAGATGAAATGTTTCCATCACAGCATATGCCAAAATAATGGCACATGAATTTAAGAATTGAATATACAACAAACAATAAAATCATAGGAAACTAATCTAAATTTTAAAATATATTGGAGGTAGAAGGCCCCTCTAAGCACAAAAGCAAAAAAAAAAAAAATACAGCTATTGTTTATTTACTAATTTTTTTGTTCTAAGCATAGTGTCAAATTATTCTCATGTAAACTTATTTATATCTCACGAGTCCTACAGAATAATAGTAGTAGTTGTGGTATTAGTACATAAATAAAATGAAATTTTACATGACAATAAGTGGATCATTTGCAATATATATGGAAAAGGGAGAATATTTTTATAAATTAGCAGCACTTTTAAGATAGTAAGAAATAAACCCACCATTTATTAAACTCACTATTAGTAAAATGGGCAAAGAATATAAATTGACTATTCTAAAACATGGAAATTCAAGTGACCAGTGATGATACTCAAATTTTTGCATTTCACAAGCTAGTAAGGTTATGCTCAAAATCCTACAAGCTAGGTTTCAGTAGTATGTGAACTGAGAACTTCCAGATGTACAAACTGGATTTAGAAAAGGTAGAGGAACCAGAGATCATATTGCCAACTTTGGTTGGATCATAGAGAAAGCAAGGAAATTCCAGAAAAACATCTACATCGGCTTCATTGACTATGCCAAAGCCTTTGACTGTGTGGATCACAACAAACTGTGGAAAATTCTTAAAGATTTTGGAATACCAGACCACCTTACCTCCCTCCTGAGAAATCTGTATGCAGGTCAAGAAACAACAGTTAGAACCGGACATGGAACAACTGACTGGTTNGTGGATCACAACAAACTGTGGAAAATTCTTAAAGATTTTGGAATACCAGACCACCTTACCTCCCTCCTGAGAAATCTGTATGCAGGTCAAGAAACAACAGTTAGAACCGGACATGGAACAACTGACTGGTTCAAAATTGGGAAAGAAGTATGACAAGGCTGTATGTGGTCACCCTGCTTATTTAACTTACATGAAGAGCACATCATGCAAAATTCTAGGCTGGATGAAGAGCAAGCTGGAATCAAGACTGCCAGGAGAAATATCAACAACCTCAGATATGCAGATGGTACTACCCTTTTGGCAGAAAACGAAGAGGAACTAAAGAGCCTCTTGATGAGGGTAAAAGAGAAAAGTGAAAAAGCTGGCTTAAAGCTCAACATGAATAAACTAAAATCATGGCATCTGGTCCCATCACTTCATGGCAAACAGAAAGAGAAAAAGTGAAAGCAGTGACAAATTTTTTTTCTTGAATTCCAAAATCACTGCAGATGGTGACTGTATTCATGAAATAAAAAGATGCTTGCTCCTTCAAAGAAAAGCTATGACTAATGTAGACAGTGTCTTAAAAGCAGAGACATCACTTTGCTGAAAAATGTCCATATACTCAAAGCTATGATTTTTCCAGTGGTCATGTACAGATGTGAGAGCTGGACCATAAATAAGGCTGCTGCTGCTACTGCTGCTAAGTCGCTTCAGTCGTGTCCGACTCTGTAAGACCCCATAGACAGCAGCCCACCAGGCTCCCCCATCCTCCCTGGGATTCTCCAGGCAAAACACTGGAGTGGGTTGCCATTTCCTTCTCCACTGCATGAAGGCGAAAAGTGAAAGTGAAGTTGCTCAGTCGTGTTCGACTCTTAGCAACTCCATGGACTGTAGCCTACCAGGCTCTTCCATCCATGGGATTTTCCAGGCAAGAGTACTGGAGTGGGNGGTTGCCATTTCCTTCTCCACTGCATGAAGGCGAAAAGTGAAAGTGAAGTTGCTCAGTCGTGTTCGACTCTTAGCAACTCCATGGACTGTAGCCTACCAGGCTCTTCCATCCATGGGATTTTCCAGGCAAGAGTACTGGAGTGGGGTGCCATAAACTGATGCTTTCAAACTGTGGTGCTGGAGAAGACTCTTGAGAGTCTTTTGGACTTCAAAGAGATAAAGCCAGTCAATTTCCTAAAGGAAATCAACCCCAAATATTCATTGGAAAGACTGATGTTGAAGCTCTAATGCTTTGGCCACCTGATGCAAAGAGCTGAATGGAAAAGATTGAAGGCAAAAGCAGAATGTGGCAGAAGATGAGATAGCATCACTGACTCAATGGACATGAATTTGAACAAACTCCAGAAGATAGTGAAGGACAGAGGAGCCTGGCATGCTGTAGTCTATGAGGTTGCAAAGAGTTGGACATGACTTAGCTACTAAACAACAATAACAAAATGATCCCCAGCAATCTGTTCACATAGTTTTCACATAGTAGAAACTGTTTTGGTTGTCTTCATTCCTTTCGCTGGCCTCTCCTGAGAATTCCCTCCCAAATTCCCCTGCAGAGGTATTTGAACAGTGTATAGTCAACTGGACCAGTGATGGGAGAGTGTCTATCTGAACTGGTCAAGTTCCTTCCACAAATCTACATTTAGGATATCTGGAAATGCTTACCTAAAGTTTCAAAATATTTTCCAAATAGAACCTATATTTCTACAACTAACATTTTTGTTCTAAATAATTAGTGTTACACATTAAAATTCATACAAAATAAAAGTAGTGGAAAATTGCTATAATTTAAAAATAGGTCATTGGTTAAAAAAATTATAACTTGATAGAATTCTATGGAGTCTCTAAAACTTGTGTTTTGGAACTGGGACAAAAAATCCAGTGCCTCAATGGATGAGACAGGAAACATGTATGAGTGAAATAATTTGAATAAAACTATAGTCACTCAGTCATGTCCAACTCTTTGTGACCCCATGGATTGCAGCACACCAGGCCTCCCTGTCCATCAACCAACTCCTGAAGTTTACTCAAACTCATGTCCATTGAGTCAGGGATGCCATCCAAGCATCTCATCCTCTGTCGTCCCCTTCTCCTCTCACCTTCAATCTTTCCCAGCATCAGGGTCTTTTCAAATAAGTCAGCTCTACACATCAGGTGGCCAAAGTATTGGAATTAAGGTTTCAACATTAGTGCTTCCAAAAAACATTCTGGAATGATTTCNCCATCCAAGCATCTCATCCTCTGTCGTCCCCTTCTCCTCTCACCTTCAATCTTTCCCAGCATCAGGGTCTTTTCAAATAAGTCAGCTCTACACATCAGGTGGCCAAAGTATTGGAATTAAGGTTTCAACATTAGTGCTTCCAAAAAACATTCTGGAATGATTTCCTTTAGGATGGACTGGTTGGATCTCCTTGATGTCTCAAGGGACTCTCGAGTCTTCTCCAACACCATAGTTCAAAAGCATCGATTCTTCGGTGCTCAGCTTTCTTCACGGTCCAACTCTCACATCCACACATGACCACTGGAAAAACCATAGCTTTGACTGGATGGACCTTTGTTGGCAAAGAAATGTCTCTGCTTTTTAATATGCCTCTGCTTTTTAGTATGCTATCTAGGTTGGTCATAACTTTTCTTCCAAGGAGTGTCTTTTCAGTTCATGGTTGCAGTCACCATCTGTAGTGATTTTGGAGCCCCCCAAAATAGTCTGCCACTGTTTCTACTGTTTTTCCATCTATTTACCATGAGGTGATAGGACCAGACGCCATGATCTTAGTTTTCTGAATGTTGAGCTTTAAGCCAACTTTTTCACGCTCCTCTTTCACTTTCATCNGACAGGCCTATAACTTCAACTTTATTGTTTCCCTTGTGTTATAATCAAATTTGGGTAAAACCAAACCACAGGCATCTTGAAACAAGAAAAAGTATTTTAGAATGCTGGCCTGAAAAGAAACTCCCAAAATCATTTAGTAAAAGTTCTTTTGTCTTTCAGACAAAGAATTAGATGCTTAGAGATATGGAGAAATTTGACCAAGGTTATATATTTCTTTGGTGTCATGTTGCAAATCAGAACACGCAAATTCTATCCATTCGTTAATAAATGTTAGTTTAAAAAATTCCATGTGCTAGGCCTTTACAAAGCATTTTTTTAAGAAAAATGAAAATATATAATTCCTGGGCTCATGTTGCTTTCTAGAAATGAGACCAATATGCAAAGAATTACATTTTAGAAATACAGGCTTCAGTCATATAAATTTCAGTAATTTAATTGGCCAGGGATTGCATGAGGAGTGGGACAGAGAGAAGAATATTCTGGGCACAGTGGCTATGCCTCTTGACCTGTAAATCACAACAAAAATGGTGTGGTTCTGACCCAAACAGTAGTGATGGTGGCTTATTCTCATTCCAAACCTCTTTGGGGTGCTGGTGTTTATAATTTGTAACTATTTACTTTCATTTCAAAACTTATTATTTGAAACACTCCAAAGGCTCTCCTGATAGCATGTTGATGGCATCATGACTCATTTCAAAGTGATCAAGGGAGTTGGCAGTAATCGCATTCTCAGGGTTATGAAGGTGTTGGTTTGACCTCAGTCCCAGAGCAAAGAGTTCAAAGAAAACATGGTCCTGG